>NDXB01014636.1:0-51328 GCA_002631895.1 Agapornis roseicollis
ACCAGGGATGAAGCATTCACAGCTTCCTTGGGCAACCCATTCCAGTGCCTCACCACCCTCACAATAAAGGACTTCTTCCTTATATCCAAAATCTGCATATCTGGATATGCACAGAAAGAAATTAAAATCATCATCAACATTCATTAACCTGAATGTAGGAATTTTTTTATTTTATTTTTTTTTTTTACCCTACTAACCTTTATGTAGGGATTTTGCAGGCAAATTCCAGCTTGGAGAAGAGAGTATAAGAGTTTGCAGAGTGAGAAGGGACTTTCTAAGCTAGAGCAAGATCTTACACAGGATAGACCATATAGGCTTTGTCTATAGTCTGAAGACTTCTGTTAAGAGTGGTGCAACTCTGCCTTAGGTTCATCTCTTGAGAAACAGAGAGCAGTTGTAGTGTCTGCTCCCTGTGCCCAGAGCAGAATTTAAATGGGAGGGTAATACTTTTCTTAAAAATACAGTTGAAGAACTTACAAATGATCAAATAAGGTTCTGGACTTCATATAACCTGAATAGGGTCTCCTTTGCAGTAACCACAGTCTAATTTCATCCACAGTAAAATCTGAAATAATTTTGTTACTTCAAACTGCTTTTTTGGAGAGGCAGAATATACTGCACATCTGTAAATTAATCATGAGGGATGAAGGGAATATTTTCCTGTAGCTTATATGGGAAGCTGAGATAATGATAAATGTAATCACTTCCCACTCTGTGAATAGTGGTCTTCAGTTTAAAGTTTTCTAGCTACATTGTGCTTACAGCCCCCATGAATGGAACAGCTCACAATACAAATTGGTAATTTCTTGGGTAACTACTTTTCAATGTTTCAGAGAGCATGTTTGTCATGTTAATAAATTCCTCACACACACAATGGCCATAATGTAAATCTTCAAGTATAAGACAGAGTCTGAATGTAAGGAGGAAGACGAACCTGCTTAAGCTTAAGGGAATGTGGAGGCAGTATCCATCAAGAATTTGTGAGCATTATATTACTTGCTATCATCTTATTTTAATACCTTAAATTGATGTTAGAATCACCATTCTTCTCCCTCTCTCTGTCATCAGTCAAGTTACAAGTGAACATGCTCACATCTTGTAATTAATATGTTGCCCCTATAGGGGAAATTTAAGAGATTACCAATGTTTGTGTAACAATTTGTAGTGCAAGAAAATGCCTACAAGTGAACTTAATCTGCCCCTCTGTCATCAGATACTTGGAATCACATCTCATAATTCTGATTTCCCCCCAAAATACAACTTGTATTCTGTATTTTTCCAGGATTTTTTGTTTGCAAGGGGGAATGGGGTGCCAAGGATTCAAAACATAAGGCAGGATGGATTCAAGCACACTATGCAAGAAATCTAATCTCGTAGCATTATACAAAGCAGAAATATTCAGCTGTGTTTTGATACAGCTAGCCTTTCCATTAATTCCCACAGAAACTACTGCATTTGCTTAAAATAAATATAACCATGTCAAATGCATATTTTTTCATTTTATATATGTCAGACTGAAGAATATTTAAAGTAGTTTTTATTGTTATCATTAAGATTAAAGGTATTTTCCTTTTAGCGTGTGTTTCATGTACTTTGACATGATCTGGGAAACTAACCAGAACAAAAGAACTAAATAGATTTATTTACACACAGCAATTTGCTGCCAACAAGTGTTGAACGTGAAGGCCAGAAGTCAAGTTCCAATCTTCTGAGTCAAATCCACAATAGAAAACGATGTCACCACTTCACATGTTCTGGAAACATTGCCTCTCTTTTTTGTTACCCATTTGTCAGCACTTCGTCAAACTTCTCCACACCATAATGAACTGTTAGCTACCTCAGATTATTCACTATTATTTGGGTAGATATTTTTGAAGCCTCATTAGCAAAGGTTATGTCATTAGTGGAGATTTAGTCCTGGCAAGGCTTGGTCCATTAGAAAGAACTGCTATGTAGTAATTTTGAAAGTTATATTTGCTATACTTCCACACTTGGTAAACTGTGTTTATAGTAGGTATTTTCTTGATACAAGAAGAAAACATAACTACTAACAGACATTCACTCTGTGAGCAGTGAAACCAATCAAATCCAGCTGTCTGGAATTTGAACACTTGTGGCATCTGAGCACTTACTGTCACAAACACAAATATATAAAAGCCCCCCAAACCTCAAACATGACTACCTTCAACCCTTTGGTATAAACTGGGCAGTAGTGTGAAAGCTGACAAATTGATATAAACTGGGTAGTGGTATGAAAGCTGACAAATTCAACAGCAGCTGAGAGAGTATAGAATCACATAAACTATTTTAACTGGAAAACCAAGCAGAGTTAATATCTAATCTAGATTACTACATCGTTGTAGTATGAATCAGGATTTCAGAACAGCAATAATATTTAGAACTCTACATAGTAAATCAGTATTAAGTGCTTTCTAGCAAGTATGAAAATACGTTAAAAGTTAGCAATGAGATAGAATATGTTCACATAAAATACTTAAGAAGATATATTTGAAATATTCTGTTCATATCACCAACTGCAGACAGCTGTATGATGTGATACACACATGATAAAAATAAGAAAGAGCTAGGAGAAGGCCTGCTATCTTTAACATGCTACACTTCTAGAGCCCACTGCAGAGAAAGCTTAAAGCCTAAAGTTTACTTAGATTTATTTTGCAGAGATTCTAGGAGCTCCTAAGACAACCACCAGATGATGTCAAAATGCCTTTAATTTATCTTGAAATGCATAAATGAACTGTGCTTCAATTGCTGCTGAAAGTTTTCAACCATTGTTTCTTTCCTTTACAGCCCCTTCACAGAACCTGAGCTTATAATGCAACAGCAATTGAATTTATCTTGACCCATGCAAAGGGCCAGAAGAACTGAATACACCAGCCAATTTTTATTTCTTTCTAGTCAGCTTGTGAAAAAGTTTGGTATGCAAAGTATGGGTGGGTCAAAGCCCATTCACACATACAGCAGTGATACCTTGAGGCACAGGGATAGAAGCCTGCACAGGAAGTAGCAATTCTAGTGTTACATATTAGAGAAAGGTCACACAGAGCAGAAGTCCCTGCCATTGGATGGTTGATTCTAAGAAATTAGCTCATTATATAGATAGTGGAACCATATCTACTTTCTTCTTCCACTTTTCTTTCAAGACCAACATGGAATCATAGAATCATAGAAGAGTTACGGTTGGAAAGAGCCTTATGATTATCTAGTTCCATATCCCCCTGCCATAAGCAGGGACACCTCACACTAAACCATATTTTTCAAATATGATAGACAGTGATTTAGCAACTTCATTCACCATCTGCAACTTCATTAACCAGCTACATCATATTGTAACATGTTACTATATTGTGTAGTAACAGAGGTAATCTGGGCATTGAGATCACTCTTAAGTGAGCATGGCCATTAACTCAACCTGCATCCTCCTTTAAGATAAATTCTATCCCAAATCACAGCAAAAGCTCTGCCAATTCCACTTACCCTCTTGTCTGAATAGATCCTATTCTGTACTTTTTACCTTCAGAAGTTTACAATTATTATTTTAGCCACAATTGTTATTTACTATTTATCCTCAGCATATGATCCAAGGAACATGAGCAGTTTGTTTAAAAGAAGGGTTATTTATATGGTGCCTAATGTGGAATGTAACATTGCATAAAATTATATACTAAGTGGAGTGTAACATTGCATAAAGTTATATACTATTATTAGCCTCTTTAATAGAATATGCTTTCCAATGCACAAGTATGTAACTTTGACAAGGTACCTAGAATATCCTAGTATGTGCAAAAATAAAAATATCAAAAGTGAATTCACTCCAAACATGTTTTCTTAGCAATTGATAGATCTCTCTTTATTTCTCATTTTTCAGAACAGCAGAGTATGCCTCTCTGATACATTTATTTATTAATATTTCCTCTTAAACTCCCATGCTTGGGAAGGAGTTTTCCAAAGGAAGGCCTTCCAAATATTGTTCCATGTCAACTTGTGACCCTGAAGCAAACTAGCTGACATGCCAGTATCTTTCAAGGGTCACATATCTATTCCCCGATATATGAGCATCTTGAACTCAATGTTATGTAGTCCAAATTGCAGGGATGACTAGATCATGATGCAATTCTGTGATTTAGTAGGATTGCATAGAGGTGTATTTCATTTGTGGAACTCAGCCATATTTTCATCTCTATTTTGAACATGTATGGGAAAAAGACAGCTCCCCCCAGACTACCTGATAAGCTCCGTTTCTTTTTCCCACACAGTTAGTATTGTAACAGACATTACCTTTGAAAACCAAAACCTCAGCATTCCAAATCCTGTTGCTTCAAAGTCAGGCATTCTGCTCCTTTTTTTGTACTTTCATTTTTAATCTGAATCTCCTCTGAACAACCTGTAGCTGTGCCTGGGATTGCTCCTATCCACGTGTAGGACCTTGCACTTGGCATGGTTAAACTTCATGAGGTTGGCATCAGCCCACCTCACAAGCGTGTCAAGATCCATCAGGATGGCTTTCCTTCCCTCCAGTGTATCCACCAAACCACACAGCTTGGTGTCATTGGCAAACTTGCTGAGGGCACGCTCAATCCCACTGTCCATGTCACCGACAAAGATGTTGAACAAGACCGGTCCCAACACCGATCCCTGAGGGACACCACTCGTCACTGGCTTCCAGCTGGACACTGAACCATTGACCACAACTCTTTGCATGCGGCCATCCAGCCAGTTCTTCATCCACCGAGTGCCCCACCTATCAAACTGATGTCTCTCCAATTTAGAGACAAGGATGTCGTAGGGGACAGTGTCAAACGATTTGCACAAGTCCATGTAGATGACATCAACTGCTCTGCCAGTGTCCATCAGTTCCGTAGCCCCATCGTAGGAGGCCACCAAATTTGTCAGGCAGGATTTCCTGTTAGTGAAGCCATTCTGGCTGTCACCAAGCACCTCATTGTGTTTCATGTGCCTTAGCATGACTTCCAGGGGTTGGAGCAATCCCAGGCACAGCTACAGATTGGGCAAAGGGGAGATTCAGAGCAGCCCTGCCGAGAAGGACTTGGGGGTGGTGTTTGATGAGAACATGAACATGAGCTGACAGTGTGCACTTGCAGCCCAGAAATCCAACCATATCCTGGGCTGCACCAAAAGGAGCGTGACCAGCAGGTCCAAGGAGGTGATCCTGCCCCTCTACTCTACTCTCCTGAGACCTCACCTGGAGTATCTGGTGTCCTCAACATAAAAAGGACATGGAAGTGTTGGAACAAGTCCAGAGGAGGGCCATGAGTATGATCAGGGGACTGGAGCACCTCCCATACCAAGACAGGCTGGGAAAGTTGGGGCTGTTCAGCCTGCATAAGAGAAGGCTGTGTGGAGACCTCATAGCAGCTTCCAGTATCTGAAGGGGACCTATAGGGATGCTGTGGAGGGGCTCTTCATTAGGGACTGTAGTGACAGGACAAGGGGTAACGGGTTCAATGTAAACAGGGGAGGTTTAGATTGGATATAAGGAGAAAGTTCTTTCCTGTTAGGGTGATGAAGCACTGGAATGGGTTGCCCAAGGAAATCATGAGTGCTCCATCCTTGGCAGTGTTCAAGGCCAGGTTGGACGAAGCCTTGGGTGGCATGGTTTAGTGTAAGGTGTCCCTGCTTATGGCAGGGGGGTTGGAACAAGATATTCTTAAGGTCCTTTCCAACCCTAATTATTCTGTGATTCTATGATACTGATATCATCACTATCTTCTAAACACCTGGTATACTCTGAAACAAGTTTAGCAGGTATCTCTTCTCCTTCTGTTTCTACCCCCATATTAACTTACTAAGTTACATAGATAAGGACAGAGTATAATCACAGTACAGACATTGGATTCTAAACTTTCATACATATGGCACTTAGAGATCACATCAACATACAATCAAATAATCTCCTAAAGAATGCAGTAGCACCCTTGCAGTCCTACCTAGGTCAGTGAACATGTAGGAAAACATCATTTGACCTCTAATAAAAATGTCTCCACTAGGCACAGACGGACTTCCAAAAGACACTCAGTTTTCTTCAAATATTTTTTTAACAGCTGCCAATTTCTTAGTTTCTTCTTCCAGATTTAGCTCTTGCATTAGTGAAACCATTTTGAAAATGTGATCCCAATCTAATAAAATAAATAAATAAAAAGAATTTCTGAGTTGAAAATTTTCCTCTTCAAATGTAGCACTGATATTTATTACAACACTACCTGTTTTTTTGGGGAAGGGGTAGAATTTTTAGATACACGGCAATTATATGTACATTTTTGTAGGTGATCCTTAGAGGCTCATTGAACATTTTATGCTTTCAGTTTTCAGTAAAAACATTTCTGTAAGAACTGCTGATTTTCCAGAAGGCTTGCAGATACTGTCCAAAACCTTCCATACTGCTAAGTGCTAGAAAAGACAAAGAAAATTATTGTATTAGAAAAGAGTTAAAAGGGCTGATTTATAGGAAGAAAGTAAGAACCACTAATCTTTAATTTCATACAACAATACCAATAATCGTATAGATTCTTGCAAAACTTTTTCTCTCTAACTTGAGTTGTAAACCTAGTAAAAACTGCAGTCAGTGGGGAAGGACTAACATTATCCCAGCTTTCCTTCTCACAGCAGTAGTGGCGTATCTGGTTTTGACTGGACGGTGGATAAAGCCAGGAGCACAGGGATCATAGAATCATAGAATAGCCAGAATGTCAAATTTTATTTCCTTTGTATTCACATTAATTTTTTTTTTTTTTAATTAGTTCTCTGTTACAGCAGCAGCAGCTAAAAACATTGTTGAGATTAAAGTCAGGAAAAAAAATGTGTATGTGCATATTTGCATTTGTGAGAAACTTTAATTGGGTAATATGAAACAGCTGAGAGAGGAGTTTCTGGGTGAGGTACACATTCCTATCATCAGTGGTTAAAATCTCAAATCTCATTGGTGCTTTACTTTGTTGAATTCAAAACATTGCCATTAAGACTCCAATGTTCCTCACCAAGCACTTTATGCCATACACAGATAGAGCTTTTCCATGCTCTACTGGCCAGCTCAAACCCTCTGCACAAGCATTATGGCATTAGCTTGTTGTTTGTTCATGTATTATTTGTTCAATTTCTATTAATGCTGCATGAGTACAGAGAATAAGGGAGAAGACAAGGAAATACTATCCATAGGGGTACATCTGGAGTAAGACATTTGTAGAGAAACTATAAAAATAATTAAGCTTTTTATATGAAAGACATACTTTCCTATTCTTGTGACAAAACCAGCATCCAATGCAGTGGCTTTGCTTAGTCATAGAAACACAGAACTTAGGTTTAGTCTCCTGCTCAAAGCAAGTACAAGTAGAACTGATGGAACAGAGCTTCAAGGACAAAGACCCCATGACTTCTCTAATCATCTGTTCCAGTGTTTGATTATCCTCACAATGAAAGCAATTTTCTTCGTGGAATCATAGAATAGTTTGGGTTGTAAGGGACCTTAAAGATCATATAATTGTAATTTCCTGTGTTCCAGTTTGCATTCATGGTCTCTCATCTGTAGCTGCACACTCCCTGGAAAGAGACACCTTCTATCTTTTCTCTACATTTTCATTAAACAAATGTAGAGAGCAGTAAGGTTTCCCCCTCATCCTCTCTTCTTGAGGTTCAAACACCTCAATTCTCTCAGCCTCTCCTTGAGTATCATGTACTTCAAACCCTCAGTTTTCTTAGAGGCTTTTTGCTGAAGTAACTGCAGTATGTTCAATGTCTTTCTGGTACTGGAGAGCCATTAAAAGGTTACTGCAACTCCTGTACCAAACAGATGCATCTGAGTTAAATGACTGTAAAAGCTTTGAAATTCTTTCCAAACTAGCAGTAGAATATTTTACAAGTGGATAATAAACTGTCATACTTTTGCATTTTATCCCCTCCATCTTTCACAAAGGTTTTGCACACTACAAGATTCATGACTTAATACATATAAATATAAAAGGCTTGCCAAACTTCTGTTTTCTGAACTTTTTGTGCTGGAATTAGGAACTGGAAACTAGGACACTTCCTGCGTAAGCTTTACCTTCACTCACAGTACAAAGAAATATTAACAAGGACGTTGGGACTTTGAATAGTGTCATAGCTTTACTGTCCTAGATTTAAAAAGGAAATAGCAATGCAGTGTCTGCTACATTGAGACTGGCTCCTGGGAGCCAGAGGGAAATCAGATGAAAAGCAACATTTTTTTTTTAATGACAGCACAGGCTTCTAAATTTAAATCCCCAAAATACAGATCTTGCAAAGATCTTAAAGTGATACCTTGTCTCATTTTTAGAAAGTATGATTATTTTTTAAAGTGCTGGTCATATATAAAAAAATAACAGCACAGGGACTACATCACCTCAAGAATGCCAGGAGAGGATAACACAAGATTCTGTGCTTAAAAGAAAAAAAAAAAAAAAAAAAAAAAAAAGCCTTCTCTTGGTTAATATTGATAAAAGTCAAACAAAACAAACTTTCTTTTGCCCATAGCATATCTCATGCAAAGCATGGTTCCAGTGGGGCATGTGCAAACGGAAGGAGCAGAGGCAAGGCACTGGCCTCAAGTGGGCTTGTGTGCTGGGACAAACACTGCTTCCTTCCAAGAAAACACTGCATAGCTCCCTGTGTAATACTGCACCTGCATCTGTCTGATACTAGCAGAATGCCTTACATTTTCTTCAGTTGGTTTCCTGAAGCACTCAGATCTCCATAGCTCCAACAGCCAGGTCACATGCAATAAATAAATCAGGAGCCTGCTGAAATGTGCACTCAGCTAATAACACAGCTTTCAAACAGGTTTGGGTTTATTTTAAACCAGTTGATACCTGGAGACAAAATCAGCATTGAACACCTTAAATCTCATATGAAATTGCTGACTAGATTACTCAGATACATTAGCCTGCATTATAGGCACAATATCTCTGACCTCATTTAAAAGCTACTACAAAAACAAACACAAAGATGGCAGTGAAAAACATATTTAAAATTAGACACTGAGATATTCAGACATCATGTGCTAAATACTGTTTTATCCACTGTCAGGGGAGAGTGCTGGAATCAGGAAGTTCCATAAAACCTGAAAATGATAGTGGCTTGTATAGTGAGAAGGAAGTGAGAGCTAATCCAGCTAGCTCCTCAGTCTGTCTGTAGACAACACAATTCTTTATGTTTGTTTTGTATGATTCTTCAAAGAGTTTAACCACCAGTAGGTAAGATTCTGAGCCCCCTGCAAATAGCTGACGCTTCTTGTTTACACTGATGAGTTAGACACCTCCTGTAAACTGTACACGTAAAATCTACAGCTCTCATGGAATCATCTGACTTTGTTGAAAGTCATCCCAGTGTAAACAGAAGTGTTGTTTTTCCATAACAAGTACTTGGATAACTAGGGCAAGCCGCAGAACAGAGGAATTTAAGTACTTTTGCAAAACACAGGGAAGACTACAGCTGGAAGTGATCTGACTCGTAAAGAATCTCTGTCTATTTATTCTGCTTTCATTTATATTTGAGAAAATAATCAGAAATATTGTCACTTCCACTGTTATGTGTAGTGGTTCAAGAACATCAACCAGCTCTCCTGCTTTTTTTTCTCCCTAAAAGAGGATTTTTTTTTTCATTTACCATGGTATTGCCAGTCATTTTGTCACATTCAAAACTCACTTATTATAGGAGTTGTCATTGTTTTCTGCAGCTCATATTTTGTGCTTGTTTACATTCTTATTTCGTACCCTTAACTTCTGGGAAATAAGATGTTAGTGGCATAGCCAGTATTTCAGACTTTTGTTACGGTTGCTGATCAATGCAATTGGTGGAGCTCTTATATAATACCATCATGGGAAATTTATTGGAAAAAGGGCTTTTATCTGGAATGCTTTAAGATACCTTGGAGGAAAAAAAGCCCCACACTGCAATTTAATATGAGGAGGAAAAAAACCTGCAATCTATGCATAAAACTTGAAATTACTTTTATCTCTGAAATAATACCAGTACCAATATTATTAATAACTTTCAGTAAAACCTGAAACTCCGTAACAACCCAACTAGAGAAACAACAAAAATGAGAGCAGGGAAAGTGTTGGGTTTTTGTTTTATTTATTTATTTATTTATTTATTAAAAAAAGAGCTAGTAATAGAGAAAGAATGCACCATTTTGAATTTTCCTGATCTTATTTTTCAACTAAATATCTGTGGGATGCAGAGATATCTGTCTTCTTGACACTGTTCTGTTGAAATAGTTCTCTGATCTTACCAAGTTCACCACACCACTTTGCAACCTTAGTCCATTATACCTCTGAATAAGCTGAAAAAGGCTTAGAAATAAAAATACTGAAATAAATTCAAATGAGTCAAAGGAGTAAATGTGCAGGGAAGAACCTGTTCCTTTTCAATACAACATTTAGGAGGAGATAAAGTAAATACAGCACAATCTCAATCATTCAGACTCTAAGAAAAAGGATCAACTATATTTGAAACAAGTGATTTATTATGGTTTACACAGTCCACGTATACACCCACTTCCTCCTACAGGGATGTGGATACCAATGTCACATGGACTTCACCTACTACATACTGGGACGGAGGCCAAGAACAACCTTTTCACTGGCCTTTGATGATTGTGCTTTGTATCAAGACAAGGAAAATTGCAAAAGGACATTCAAAAAGTGAATGTATTTCTGTGCTTAAAAAAAGTGGCACTGATTATTCTTTTTAACAAAGTCTCAAAGAAAATCCCTGATAAGATCCATGACAAGTGATGTTCACATACTTGATGCATGCAAAATGGATCCAGTATCTATGTTCTGCACACCTTTATTGCTATACCATAAAATTTTTAAAGATATTGTGAAAAACATAATATGAAGCCCTTGCACCAGTATTCACTGTTCAGTTTCTGAACATTTTTATATTTTCTCTCTCCTGCTGGTAAGTAAATATGCTACATTTCCTCCTAACACTGGAACTTTTTCTGTGAAAGAGAGAGAGCACATCTTAGCAACTGTGTCAGAAGTTGACCTGATTCACCAGCTGGCTCTTAAGAATCCCTCTGGCCTTCTAGCATGGTTAGGGTGTACGGTGTCAGGATCACACTTACAGCAATTAATATTTAGAATGATTATTATTTATATACTGCTTCAAATTATTGGAAAAATCTATTTAAGTATAACAGAGAACATAAAGGCTATCTGTTTCCTTAAAAATGGGTAGACAGAATAGAAGTGAAATACCTTTGATCAACTGACATTTCTGTTTTGGCAACTGATTCATGCCCCAAAAATGAAATCCCAAAAAAACAGAGGAAGTAGGATAGAGCATGCAAGATTTGTGCCCAATCTGCTATGTCTAAGTCTACACAGCTGCATAATACTAACTGCATAGCTTATGAGAACGTAACAGTACTTAATTAAACCTTAGTAACACTTTCCACAGTCAAAAACTTTACAAAATTAATCTTCATTATCTGTAAGTTATTGGCATATCATAACTTTACAATTTGTAATACAATTAGTTGATTCTCTTGACACAAAGGACTACAGAGTTGTAAGGCATCAGGATAGAAAATTGACTGCAGTGGTTTATATTCAAAGCCAGAGACGCTTAATACAGCCTGTAGTGCTTATGTTCAACTAAACCTCTCCCTATCTTCTTACTCCTCAAAAGTCTTTTAGTACATATGGCAACAGCTTCCCATGTTGTTTATAAATGGCAAAATGAACGTGACTTGACCATGCAACTTAAATTCAATCAAGAAAGCCCATCATTTTGAAGTTACAGCTACATTTAAGGTATTAAATTTGTTCACTAACTAATCAACAATATTGATGTTCTTCATGGTTATTAATGCTCAAAGACAATACCATAAATATTATATTCATCGAGGGATATTTTCTTCATGGATTCATGACAGTGTTGCTGTTTCATGTAGTAGTCAGTACCTCAAAGGGACATGCTTGATACTTCTCTGACTTGGTCATAAGGGTACAAATTAATTTACTCTTGGAGGAAATAAATTGGAAGCTTGCAAAAGTATTGCAGAGCAGTTTGTCATATTTCTGTTATGACATCTAATGTCAAACAATAAAAATCAATTCAGAGTGGAAATCTCCACTACCCAGGAGTAGATATTTCTTTACTGCTATATCTTTGCAAAGTGATTCCTGAATGTTTTTGCACACCTTTATTACAAATCCTATGGTTATTACACTGCAACAGCATTCTGCACATGAACTTGAATTTTTTTTTCTATTTTTTTCTTTAGATACTTGGTATTAAAGGGCATTTACTAAGTTTCAATTAGCTGGATTGATTACAAATTTTATCTCAGAAAAGTGGTGCAAGCAAACTATTCAGACCTCCAGACACCTATTGCAGTGCATTGGAGAGAGGCCAGTTTTCACTCACAATGTTCTTTGACTAAATTGAATCCAGATGTTTACATGGAATAAAATATTAACAAATGTGTCCCAGGGGCAGCCAATCATTATTGAATGCTTTAATAACCTAAACCAAAAATTCTTTAAAGTGACAACTAGCCTTTAGCCAGAAAGATAGTTTTGTTTGTTTATTTTACTTTAATTTTTTAATAATGAAGAGTGTATTATCTTAATTTAATTCCAGCTTGTCATCAACAAAATATTTATCTGGGATAATTCTGAAAAAGCTGTACAACAAACCATTTGTGAAAGTAGTAATAACTTAGTTCTAAACATATGGTTCCAATTTTGGTTTTCTTTTTTCTTTTTTTCCTATAAACCTAAGATACGTGTATTTTTATTTTTGTAACACAAATCATATATCTTTGACAGAGAGATCTAGACATTAAAGTTGTATTTACATTTTAAAACTGCTTCAATAGCCCACCATCTTTTGCCTATAAGAATATAGTACTACTTAACAGTGTTCCAGTTCTTGAAGATTAAATTTGTAGAGAGACTATTATCTAACGGGATTTTCCTGGAAATCCATTTCTTCTTTACATGCCTTGGGAAAATTATTCGACGCTGTCTACACAAACATATTGCTTATTTGTGTCTACAGCTCATACACATGCAAATCTAAATTCTAGATTTCATAGAAATCAATGTGAAGCTGACCTGAGGGAGCTCAATACTATGTCAAGAAACTAATATCCACTTTCAGTGTATTCAAGCATACAGGAAGGTAGTGTAAGTTTCTTATTTACATTTCAACTTCCTTTTTGAGTAATTTAGCCTAATTTACTTCTTGGGGTATTGTAGTGGAAAGACAAGGGGTAATGGGTTAAAATTTAAACAGGAAAAGTTTAGACTGGAGGTAAGGAAGAAGTCCTTTGCTGTAAGAGTGCTGAGGCACTGGAATGGGTTGCCCAGGGAAGTTGTGAATGCTCCACACCTGGCTATGAGTTAAAGGCCAGGTTGGACAGAGCTGTGGGCAAAATGGTCTAGTGTGTGGTATCCCTGGCCATGGCCGGGGGGTTGGAACTAGATGATCTTAAGGTCCTTTCCAACCCCAACTATTCTATGATTCTACGATTTGAAATTTGCAATATGCAAGAAATAAGGTTATGGTCCATTTTAGTACTAAAGGAGTTTTTTGATCATTAAAAATGTATTCAACATTTTCCTAGGTTTTAAACATGTCCCAGAGACTTCAAAAGAAAGTATTTTTGTGACCATGTGTCCTGCATTCAGCAGTAGCAGTCATTTTTCTCCTTCTTAATAGCTGGTGCAGTGCTGTGGTTTTGACTTTCAGCCTGGGAGCAACACTGATAGCACCGATGGTTTTAGTTGCTGCTTAGTAATGTTTAGTCTGACTAAGGATTATGTGAGTCTCATATTCTGCCAGGAGGAGGCAAAGACATGACACCTGACCCAAACTAACCAAAGAGGTATTCCATACCATAAGCACACCATTCCCCTTGAATAACTGGGGGCAGTTACCTGGAAGGGCTAGATCACTTCTCGATCAAGTTGGGTATCGGTTGACGGGTGGTGAGTGGTTATATTCTCTTCCTCTGTTATTTCCCATATCATTGCTACTGTTGGTGGTAGCAGCAGTGGTTTGTGTTATACCTTAGTTACTGGACTGCTCTTATCTTAACCAGTGGGAGTTACATTCTTTCGATTCTCCCCCCCATCCCTTCTGGAGTGGGTGGGGGGTAGGAGGGGAAAGTGAGAGAGAGAGAGAGAGACTGTGTGGTTCTGAGTTGTGGCTGGGCTTAAACAGTGACACCAGGAAAAGTTTACATTGTGCCTGTTAAAATGCAATATATTGATAGAAAAGCTGAAATTCTATGTAAGTCATAGACATTTCTAGAGCATACTTATATATAAATACTCTGAGGAATATTAATTTCAAAGAATGCTCAACAGCAACAGATACACTGGAGAGTTTAACCATCCTATTTTATACTTCCCTGAAACAAGAGATGGAAATACCTGGGGCATGTTAAAAGCTTTCAGTGCATTTGACATGTGAAGAGAAAATGGGACATGAAAAAATGCATCAGCTGAGACTCTTAAGTCACAGAGAAATACTTATGGGACTTGACCACTAGATATGTAAAGACCAAGCCAACACAAACACAGATGGTGAAGCCCTTTTTGGACCCTATCTGGTGTCAAAACCAGAAGGTATCAAATGAATTTTGCAACCTAAAAGTATCTGAGGAATCTAGATTCCTCGGTCTGCTTTACAACAACAGTTAAGCACACTAAAACAGACAACAATGCAGAAGTGCACTTTCTGGCCTTGCTTTTAAATTTGTTGCTGAGGATTTCTTTCAGAACTGTGCTGGTATAACAGGCTGCCAAGCCTCATGCCCCTAGATATACATATGGCTACTACCTTCTCTTCTTTACTTGAATTTCATATCAGTTACCGAAATGAGATACCAAGCATGTCAATTTAAAGTCCAGCATTCACTGACATATGGTAGAGATGTCACAGAGTGTATTCTTCCCTCTTCTACATACACTAGGCTGAAAATATTCCATCTTTGTACCATTTTGAAAACTAGATTTAGGCCTACATGTAAGATAGACTCTTCTTATTTACTAGGTGACAGAAAGAAAAGCAGTAGCTTCCAGCAATGTACTCAGACATTACAGAGATAACTGTAGTCCATGGACCTATAAAAATTGGATTACAGTTCACTCCTTTCGGGCCTCTCTTCTCTCTTGAGAATCCTAGCCTCTTAGATTAAGGTGGTCATGAGCTCAGGATCCCATGGGGTCTGCTAATTCATTTAGACCTGTTGCAAAAGTGTAGTCAGAGACAGATAACAGCACTCCTTTTAAATTGCAGCTATTCTGCGCTTCCTAATTATCAAATTTTGTTTCAAATAACATATCTTTTAAAAAAAGAAACAGGATCTTTACTACAATATTTTCTTAATAGTTATACATTGCAATGCAATCAGAAGAAGGGAGCTTAGAGAATGAGGTGGCCATGCCAAGACTCGGTGTTTAATCAATCTTCATTCATATTGAGTTTCAGAAAATTATTTATAGCATCTTTGAAATGTTTCACTTTGGAACTTAAATAATGGGCTGAGAATTACAAAGAAGTAGCATACTAACTATATCTATGGTCTGCAAGTGCTATGGAATAAAGGTAACAGGAATGTATACCTGCACTTTCACATATGAATAATTTTTACAGCTACTCAGAACTGACCTGAAAATGTGATAAGTAATAAGAAGGGAAAAGCCACCGATTTCTGCTTTTGCTAATAATGGCACTTATATCTATATGAAAGACAAAAAGTAGTTGAAATCAAAATATTTACTGATGATGACATCTCTGCTTTTGCTGAGTCACATCATTTAGCTTTTATAACTTGTGTTGATTCTGGATCTGTCTATATTTATTCAGGTGCTTTGGTAGGAAAAAGAGCATAATCTTTTTAGGCCAAAATATCTTCTCCTGACCATTAATTCATGGCACCTTTAATAATGAGGTAGCAAAGTAACGAGAGATCATGATTTAGACTGTTCAGTATAGGCAAGCACTTGCAGTCTTTAAACAAAATAAACACAAGCAGTCAGGTCATCTTAAATTAATTTATAAGGAACAGACAGTAAACAAAATTCTTAACCATGTCAGAGACTCTGGCTCCTCTAAAGATCTCCATTCTTTCTTCCCCTCTTGAGCTCCGTGGCTCTATAGGTACAAGTAAGTAAGATCAGCCAGAACCTAGTCTCTGACTCAAAGAACAAGTGGTACTCAGCCAGCCTACATCTGGGAGGGCTGAACTTTCAATTTTTGCACTACCTTCCCCTGGTCTGTGCTACCCCAGCATCACCTGGATGAGGACTCTCTGTCAGGCCTGAACTGCCCCAGCCAGCATGCTAACTGCTCAACAGCATGGATGACTAAGGCCCAGCATGTGAATCTGTGCCTTAGTCCAGCTTAGTTCGCTATCACAGACTAGAAAAATAAATTTTACTTCCCCCTGTAGCCTATCTTTCCCATATTTTAGGAAATTTTCAGTCAGACCAGACAACTGTGAAATGCCTGGGAAAAGTCATAGCAACACTAAGGTTAGTAGCTTCCTACTTAGATTGTATTTGAAATATGCTTGTAGCTGTAAACATCTATATTCCTTCTAGCTGAAGCTTGTTTTGGGTTACTGTTTTGCTTAGTACTTCTTGGTACTGTCGCATAGGAAAAACATCTGGAGGTTAGACCACCCAGCAGTGTTTTTGTTACTACATCGAAAACAGGAAAGGGAAGCAAAGGAGTTAGCAAAAAGGAGTTGTCAGGTTTGTGCATATACTTACACACAAGTTAAATACAAAATACTGTTATCACCAGCATTACTACTCAGAAGGACCCTTGGCCTTAGATGAAAATTAATAATATCAGATTGATTCAGCTATAATATCAAAGTTCTGGTTCCACAATGGTTTGCAGTCTTTGCTGGGCCAGATCCTGAAATGACTGAACAGCCGTGACTTGCTTAGGACCCATCAGTAAATCTGCTTATGCTTTTACCTGCCATTATGGTGGTTGAATACATTCTATATACAAATTAGTAAAGTCCAAAGCGTATTTCTAAATTTTTTTGTGTCTCTTTATTGTGAAATCAAATTTTTGAGACATCTTTACTTATTTTTTTTTTTAAATCAAAATTATTATTGTGTGCTGCCTGAGTTTTCTTGGGCTAAAGCTGGTATCCAGATTTTTTATGTAATTTCGACAGGAAGAAGACTTTCTGTGAAGAAGACTTTACAGAAGTTCTCAAAGAAGTTCAGTGCCCAGCCTTTAATCTACCCTGGAGCATGTGTCTAACCAGAACCATTTAAATAAAAAAAACTTCACCCAGGACTTTATGATCTACTCTACATTGTCACAAGGGATCACAGCTGTTGTCTTAGTATTTCAGAGACTGAAATTCCATCTTCAGTATAGCTGTGGTTTGATCTATTAACTACCATGTCTTGCCACCAAATTAATGAAAAAAAGCTTGGAAGACAATATGTTATGTAAATTTAATCAATTTAGCAGCAGAATTACTTTGCCAAACATTACCACTAGAGAAATATGTAGTTCACTAATTGCGACTGCCACAATATAAGATGTTCTGAACTTTATTTAGAAACAATCTGAGCAGCCACATCAGTTACCTAAGACAAGGGTTAGAGACAGAATAACAATTCAAGCACAGGACTGATGACAGCAGACATATCTAGAGATTATGTTTAGTGTGTACAGCCCTCTTGAGAAGGAAATCATGCTGGTAAATAAGAATGACACAAGAGGCAAACTTCCTGTTTGTAAACGTACAGTTGTCACAAGGGACGAATCAATGTCACAAGCAGTTTGAACTTAAAGTAATACAGTATGTTAAACAGAAGAGAAAACAACAAGTTCCGATGCAAATACCTCTACACATTGATTTACAGCCTCAACAAAGAATGTTGCTTTAAGGTTGATACAAGTCTCTAAGCAAATCACTGGAACTTATCTGCAAAGTTATCCCAGATGGTCCTTCTTGGCTTGACACCATAGTAGCTGCCCCAGTGACAGGAATGATAAAATCTAGTCATTGTGTTAAGATAACTAGGCAGCTAAAGGAGTACATTACCATTTGGAAACTCCCTGGAGAATTTCAGTGAGCCAGTAAAATGTCAGATATTATCAGTGTCTAAACAATGATCAGCACACCCTCTCACAGATGTGCTGGGACAAGTGGAGGGACTCCCTGGAAGACATCCGAAATGGAACACCTCCCAGAACCCCAAACAAATGAGTAAGAGGTGGCTACAGAAAAAGTCTGATTTTCAGAATATTCATCTTTATTAGTGGTCCTCTATAAATGAAGCTTCATAACTGGATACAAGGACTCATTCAGTAGGAGAATAGCTCAAGAAATGCATTCTAGAACTGCTGCATTCAAAGAGGAAGCAAAAATCCTCTTTAATTTGCCCAATAAATAACAGCCCATTTGCCTAAAGAAAGCACTTGAAATGGGTATAAAAAGGTTACTTAGCATTAATTTCTCAATTTCTGTGACACTGACTTTCCTCTTATCCTCCTCTTCTGCCCATTACCATTTCTCATTGCATTAATTTCATGTTAACTCACAAGCTCCTCTAAGACATGTTCAGTTCCTATCACATACTATTTATCTCCCAGTAGGATGCTATGGATGAATTCTGGCATACTCCATACACCAGACTTTCACTACATAGTGTTCACATGAGTACCGCCTAGTCATGAACAGACTGGTAATAAAAATCAACTTTGAGCAATCCGCTGATAAGAATTTTGGAGCTAAATAAAAATTAATATTAGCTTCTACAAAATTTCATAGGGACAGAACGATGCAATTCTTCTGTATCTTTCAAATGAGACAGTGATGACTCAAATGAGTACTGCTTAAAAAGTACTGCATACTGAGTATCTAATATTGAGAATATGTGTCAGAAGGAAAAACTCCAGAATTTTCATATTTCAAAATCAAAATGTTTAAAAATATCATATACATGATAATTCTTTTACCATCTCATCATTTAATACGTTGTGTTTTGATTTTCAAAATTTAAAAAGCTAAACTGAAGCTACTTAATCATTAAAATAAAAACTGAACTTGCCCAAATGAAAGTTTTAAGATTTAATCTGCCTTTACGTACAAAACATATTCTTTAATGAAGAACAACTTATTTGGTAACATAAGGGAAAAACAAATTCCCCAGTAAATTAAATACATCTTGGGAAAATTCTTTCAAAGTCTCCCTAACTGAACTTGCTTAGACTAAGAAGTATATTCTTAAATAGCATGTAAAAGTTTGAAAGTCAACAGGAACAAAGTGTCTCTAAGTTTTACTTCTTAAGAATTAGCAACAAATACCTACTGAAAAGACAGCTTGCTTCTGATTTAGAAGTAAGGGGTTTTTAAAATGGTATTCTTACAAAGGCAAACCAAACTTGGTTTTTTGTTCAACTACTTTCAGAAAGTCTGCAGAGCCAACATAGAAAAGGGTCTAAGTATTATAGAAGGTGGTTTTAATCCCTTTAATGAGGTAGCAGTAATTGCCTTTAGGGGTCTCTTGGAGTTAGCAATGTGCTAACTTGCTGCTCTGCCAGGTAGCTGTGAAGCATACTTCTCCTTAATTATTGCTTCCTCCACTGACCACAGCAGTTCATTCTGATTTTCATTAGAGACTGTTGTGGAGTGGGATCCTCTTCTAAAAACAGTGCCATATGGAACTAAAATAACACTGTGTTAAGTGAGTTTTTTGGAGCCCTTAATAGGCATTTTAAACCAGACAAGACAGTAACTATTGCTTCCCACAAAAGCTTAAACTATCATTTGTAAATTCAGCGACATTTTTGCACACCTAAAACTAAACAAGTAATAATGATTCAGAAAACACAAATATGTTCAGAGCCTGTAAGTTCATGCTAGAGGTGTAAATTCCCTGACGTCTTATATGCCCTGGCTCCACAAACACAGAATTAGACAAACAGTAGGTCAGTTTTGTGTGAGTCAGCTCCTGCTGCAGCCTCCTCTCAGTCAAAGCTAGGCCATCCACGTGCTCTGAAGGAGAATATTTTAAATAAGCCCATTCTTGTGAAATTCATCCTGGATATTTCTGTTAGGTCCTAAGTATTTATAAACAGTAATAAGTGCATACCAAATCCTATCTCAAAATAAAGCAAATCATTTTAAATACCTACAATAACAACAGTATGGATAGGGCTAACTACATCTGGACTTCCTAGAATACAGAGACCTTTGAAATTAATTTTGGCATTTGCCTCTGAAACAAGAATATTTGCATGAAAAACAGTTTTGGAGCTGCCACTGCAATGTATTAAGCGGAGAAACTACTCTTACTGTGTCCAATTCAACCCTGTGCACTTACCTTTCCAGTAAAGAAATAATAAGAAAGCATAAACCCACTGAACTAGCCAAGAGTTGCACAGAAACCTATTCAGAAACCCACAATTTTTGTCATTTCTGACAACCGAGTAGTGTGTAAGTTATTTGAACAGATTCAAACCTTATACAGTCTAGCTCTGTCAGAGAATTCTCCTTTCCTCGTGCTAGGAATGTGATTCTGAACAAAACTACACAGCTGAGCTATGCTTCCACACAATTTAAAAATAAATGATATTTGTCTTTTTATAAGTTCATTTTCTAAACTTTTCTGTTAATTTCTATGTTTTCTTAATCCCTCAAGTAGGTGCAATGCTCGGATTAGAACCATTTACATAATTATTCATAATTAGCAGGACTATCTATGTACTACTTGTTATCTAGGACTTTCTGTTGATCACATGTATGCTACAAAGCGGATCTCAAAAACAGAAGCTTCCATTTAATCTCTTCTGCATTACACAGAAATATTTGGCACTTGTTCATAATACATTAGCTTCTAAGTAACATAATAACAGAGCTAGCTATCTGACTCAGGGCTATTTTTGAAGCTGCTAATTTGATTTTTTTCCAATAAACAGAAAACTTTCTCCATTATTTATACCATTATGTGGCTTTTCTGCTTGCAATGAATTATCCCAGATTGCTACATAACTAAATAATCTGATAAGACAAATTCTGTTTGTTTCAAATAACCTTCATTCAAAGCATCCACTACATACAATGATGAATGTAAAGTGAGGATATAATGATTTTTTAATAAGCATACCTTACACTTTTGACTGATTTATACGATGGTAATATATCTTAGGTATCAAAAGAGGAGGTGTGTAGGCTCAGGGGACTACACTAACACAGGTCTATAACACAGACTTGGCACATTGGTAGCTGGGCAGCTGAACGCTTAGGGACACACCAATGCAACCTCACTGTGCAGGTTTAGTTTCAGATTAACATTACTCTTCTAGATATATTTACTTGGTCATCTCAGGAAAAAAATCCAAACTTTGCAGTCATCAATATTACAGCATCTATAAAAACCCTGCTATGTTATTTATATGTTAGCACAGCATATAAATATCCTTTTATCAATAATGTGCTTCTAGTTTAAGTCACAACTTTGAAATAACCCTAGAGCTGTATATGTTCTGTCTGGGTTTGCTTCCGATCTCAGTGAAACAGTTTCAAGGAGAGATGGGGGGAATTTTCATTCATTTTATACTTAAAGAGATAGTCAGACAGAGCTGAGAGGCTTTAAAGGGGTAAAACTGAGAATTCTCTTGTCCAGCGAATACACAGAAACTTATTTGACAATTCAAAATTTCAGATTTTGGTTTTGGTTTCATTATTAGTCGTTGCACACTTTTTCAGAACATGAAAATTTAAAAATTGCATTCCCATAACTTTACTAACAATTGTTTTTACTGTAAGAACTGGTCTAGCAATCATATACACTTTCATGAATGCATTGCTATAAAAGACCTGACCCTCCACTTTTCAGTTAAAACCTGAAATTAATGTGGATTTTGCTGTGAGGATGCAACTTTACCTCTGATCCCTGTCCCCAGATTGTCAAAGATCAAATAACCCTGGAGTTAGTAGTTCATTAAATAACAAAGATTGCATAAACAGAATGTTTTATTGGGTTCCAGCTTCTCATAGATGAAACATTGGGGCTCTTAGTTGAGAATAGCCAGATTGTGTGCAATGATACATATTTTGCCTTTTTGGTAGCCACAAACCAAATATGTGGAGTTTCTCATAAAAGATTTAACTGTGGTCAAAAACCTCTAAAACCTCTGGATTTATATTCAGCATTATTAAGAAGGTCTTTGCACTTCAATAATAAAATCCAAAATAATCACAGAATCATAGAAATGTTATCGTTGGAAAGGAACTCCTTGGACCTGCTGGTCATGCTCCTTTTGAAGCAGCCCAGGATACGGTTGGCTTTCTGAGCTGCAAGCGCACACTGAAGACAACTCATGTTCAGTTTTCTCATTAACCAACACCCGTAGGTCCTTCTCCACAGGGCTGCTCTCAATCTCCTCTTTGCCCAACCTGTAGCTGTGCCTGGGATTGCTCCTACCCACGTGTAGGACCTTGCACTAGCATGGTTAAACTTCATGAGGTTGGCATCAGCACACCTCACAAGCGTGTCAAGATCCATCAGGATGGCATTCCCTCCCTTCAGCGCATCCACCAAACCACACAGCTTGGTGTCATTGGCAAACTTGCTGAGGGCACGCTCAATCCCACTGCCCATGTCAGTGACAAAGATGTTGAACAAGATCGGTCCCAACACCGATCCCTGAGGGACACCACTCGTCACTGGCTTCCAGCTGGACACTGAGCCATTGACCACAACTCTTTGCGTGCAGCCATCCAGCCAGTTCTTTATCCACTGAGTGCCCCACCTATCAAATTGATGTCTCTCCAATTTAGAGACAAAGATGTCATGTGGGACAGTGTCGAACGCTTTGCACAAGTCCATGTAGATGACATCAACTGCTCTGCCCCTGTCCATCAGTTCCATAGCCTCATCATAGAAGATCACCAGATTAGTCAGGCAGGATTTCCCGTTAGTGAAGCCATTCTGGCTGTCACCAACCACCTCATTGTTTTTCATTTGACAATTTACTGATGCCACAACTCAGATAGAATCATAGAATGGTTAGGTTTCGAAAGGACCTTAAGATCATCTAGTTCCAGCCCCCTGCCATGGGCAGGGACACCTTGTAGTAAACCATGTCAGCCAAGACTACATCCAGCCTGGCCTTGAACACTGAGAGGGACAGAGCATTCACAGCTTCCTTAAGCAACCTATTCCAGTGCCTCACCACCAAAGAATTTCTTTCTTATATCTAGCCTGAACTTCCCCTATTTAAGTTTAAACCCACCACCCCTTGTCCTATTGCTACAGTGCCTGATACAAAGTCTCTCTCCAGCATCCTTGTAGGCTCCCTTCAGATACTGGAAGGCTGCTATGATATGTCTGTGCAGCCTTCTCCAGGCTGAACAGCCTCAACTTCCTCAGCCTGTCTTCATACAAGAGGTGCTTCAGCCCCCTTATTGTCCTCGTGGCCCTCCTCTAGACTTGCTCCAGCAGTTCCATGTCTTTTTTATGCTGAGGACACCAGAACTGCACACAATACTCCAAGTGGGGTCTCGTGAGAGCAGAGTAGAGGGGCAGGATCACGTCCTTTGACCTGCTGGTCACACTCCTTTTGATGCAGCCTAGTATATGGAGTGACTTTTTGGGTATTGTTTGCTACAACCAAACTACTTACTTTTAAAAATATGGATATGAATAATTTCTGCCAGATTTTTAGTGTTATTTTTGTCAATCTCTGAGGGAGTTGAGAGAAGCTGATTCAGAAACACAGTCAATTCCTGGTCATTTAAATCCAAACAGAGCATCACCACTTAGTGAATTCAAGAGGCATAAATTAAATTATGATTATACTGTTTTTAATCCAATAATCAGCAGCTTGGGTGTCTGAGAGTCCAGTAGATAAAACTAGCAGTCCTTCTAATTACCACCTCAAGATTTGGACACAATCCAGATGTTGGGAAATGAGTCAAAAGTGTTCCATAGCTTCCGTAACAAAACACCAAAGACGATGGTGACAATGTTCATGGCAACAGAGAAACAACAGAGAGACTAAGACTTGAGAAAAAATCTTCCTGTAACAAGGACTTTCTGACAAAAACCTTTCCTTGTAAATATTGCTGGCACAGATGCCAGCTCCTGAAAAGGGTGGGTTAACAATGTGTAAACATATGACAACTCATTTGTACAATAAACTGAAAGATTTGTTATAAATCTTTCAGTACTGTTGTCCATACTGCTCCTCTTTGTGAATGAGGACTTTGGCAATCATGTTTAGAATTCTTAGTATTTTCTCCAACAATTTAAAGGTGTAATACTTAAATTCATTGCTTTGTTTCACCTTTCTTATCTTCTTTCATGAAAGGAAAGCAAGGAATGACCGCTACAGACATCACAATAGCAGATTTCATGTGATCTACCATAAGCCATTCTGATTGCTGCCTTCTGAGAGCAGTGTCATCTCTTGACCACAAAAGTTATTTTCAGAAAGACCAGTCATCTGCGTTTGTAACTGACAATAATGGGAGATGCATATGTAACTTTAGCTTTTTCCAAGTCACCAGCTCCTAACTGACAAGTACCCAGAGAAACCCCGAATTTGTAACAATCTAGAAACATTATTCTTGTTGGGCATGAAGATGGGCAGTGGGGCAGTTCAGAGATAGGAGGAAAAGAATATTAGATTGTCTACGTCAATTCACAAGGAGATTTCATCTACACACTTTTCCTACAGCTCTATCGATTGGAAGATAGAATAGTAATGAAAACCTTATGCCGCATGATTTCTCATAGTGACCCTAATATGCACAGACAGACCATGAAGCAGTGTAGGACCTGGATTGCAACACACTAATACCACCCTTTGGCTGCTCCAGAATTTCTGACCAAGCTAAGAGGGAGACACATTTCTTTAAGGACAGAAACATGCAGAGAGAAATCACGCATCTGAGATGGGTAGCATATGTTATGAAGGGAGTTGAAGAATAATAGATGGGAGTTTCTTGTTAAAGCAAGAAGAATGCCTGCCCTTAGGCTGCAATAAAGAACAAGACATCCCAATTCCCATTGTCCTTCAGTAACCACTGTAGCCACCTCCACAGAAAACATCTTTGTGGCATAAAGATCTTGATATTATTGAGGCCTTCCTGTCCCAAATACAGACTAAACTTTCTAGTTGCAGGTTTGTTCATTTAGAGGTTATATGAGACAAACGAAGTTCTCAGAAACTGGCTTGTGTTAAAACCTCCGAAAAATGTTTATTTGGCATAATTTAATTTCTTCAGTGTTGTATCAAGAAGAATTCTGCTAATGAAAGACAAAGTTGCCTTTGTGGCACTATTGAAAAAAAAAAAAAGTGAAAGAAAGGTGGCCAATATACAGAAAGATCAGGTCAAGAATTTCTTGAACAAGATTTTATGTTTTTTCTCAAAGAGTTAGGATACTATTATTTCTGTAATTGGGTAGAAATCTGGAAGCAGTTTTCATTACAGAAAATGCCTTATTGAAAAAGGTTGTTTCAGGCTGGGAAGGGAGTGCTGGATTCTAAACCATGCTAAGCAAGCCTGCTCCTCCAGAAGCCAAAACACTTCCCTATCAATTGCATAACCAGCTCCAATGGAGATCTGAGCCTTGCTCCCTTATGAAGAAACCTTGATGGAATTTCAGCAGGTTACCAGCCTTCCCCAGGCAGTAAACAAGGCATTTACTGTCACATGGTGTTTACTAGAGCCAATTGTGCAGTTTGGTTTCCCTCTCCGTCTTATTTCACAGTGTAAACAAAAACACAACTTACAAAAAAGTGACACTGGGCAGACTGTCCCCTGTTTACACCATTCTGATCTGGGCATCATGTTGTCCCTTTGAAATCTTGAAAAAGCCTGTAGGCTGCTGGTACAATTCCGAAAGGAAGTGGGAGAGGCAAAGGCAAAACAAGATTCTCTGCAATGGAATGCACCAGAGAAAATATTTCAACCAGTATTTAAATTTCTCAAGCATAGAACAGACCTACTAACCTCATTCTTAACAACTGAAACCACTACAAAAAACAGAGGGCTGGGTTTATATAGACAATAAAAGAAGCCACACTTCGCTATGGATGAGTATATACCTTAACCATTCATTTACCATGCTTTTGCTGTACTATTCTTCTTAGATTGTAGCACTCATCCTGTTACACTGTTTTGCCGGATTTGCACAGGTAAAATGGATGCAGAGAAATATGTTTGAAAATAACTGCACAACTTTCTCAAGTACATCTGCACTGAGTCTTGGTCAATATTATTATTCCTGTACTGTTAGTATAGCATTACTAAAGCCTTCTGCATTCATATTGTTCTCATCTTTACTGGTCTGTGAACTGATTTAACACATAGAATGCCATACTGCTGCTTTTCCATGACAGGAAAAGGCAAAAGGACAAAGGAAAGACACAAAGTTCACCTGAGTCTTGACAGCACATTAGGCAAGTCTGGTCAAGGGATGATATTTTCCATAGCCAACCTGAAGGACTCATATGAATGTTATACTCTATGAGCATTTCCCACCCTACCCCTTATTTCTTCTTTTCTTGTCCTTCTAATCTCATTCAGCTTGGAAAAGATGACTGCAGATTTCACTCACCAGGCTGGAATTAAGAATGGCATTGGAACAGGTGAAGTTTGTTTATATTTAGTTTTGCATTTAGTTTTGTTTTACCCTTGATTTTAAAAATTCTTATGGCTGGAGTTGCATTTCTCCAAATACCACATTTGTTGAATACTAGTTAGGGTAAAGAATTTTTGTAGGACAGCATGTAAATTTACACCATTTTCTCTACAGCACCAGACTTTCAAACAGTATCTCCTGGAAAAAAAAAAAAAAATCTTGCTATTCATAAAATATATAGTTTCGTCAATCATTTTCCTGCAAAGCATTCAGCAGAGCTGAAGGACCCAAAGGAGACCTGGGTTAATTTCCTTCACAGATGTACAAAGAGGCTGAAGTGGAGTAAATATAATACCCATGTTTGAAGAAAGCAGGTGCACAGGCACCCTAATGAAAAATTTCCTCACTGTTCTGGCACTATAATGTGTCACATTTGACTTGAAAAAATTAGCCACCTAGCTAAAAATATAACCTAATGTTCCCAAGTCTCTATAAGCAATTAATTCTAAAAAGCAAAGCAACATTGAGTTTGCAATGTCAAACACAGCAATTAAAGGTTTGCGTACCAAGAGGAAGCACTCAAAGAAGGGTCTTTTGCATTTTCAGTTGTTAGGATTCCTTCGCTATGGTAAGTTCAGAACTGATGAAGCTCATAGAGCAAATCCCCCTCTCTCCCTTGAATCAGATTGCACAACACAGGCGATTGAGCAATATATTCTAGCTAACTTTAAGATACTTTTAATTGAGCTATGGCCAGGATAATGCGGACTTTATTATAAGGAAATAGACAATCAAATACAAAGATAAATATTATAATGAGATAAACTAACAGGATCATTATTCTACATGATACACAAGGTACAAGCTAGCTACAAGAACTATCAAATGTCATTACTGAGCATCTACATACAAGCCAGCTCTCAACATGTAACTTTTCCCCTTCACCATTTTTTTTTCCTATTAAATTAATAATCATTAATCAGAGCCTTATGATCTTACCATGGGACTACAGAGTATTCCCTTTGATTTGCTGCTTTTTTAAGATGACTACTATAATTTCTTCCTGACTGCTTAAAAATCCAGGTGCTTTGCTTAGAGATGTTAAAATTCCCCCGAAAGACCACTTTGGCTATACACCATGTGTTCCTGTAGCATCCTAAAAGTAATTTCAAACACTAACAAAACTAGGTAATGCATGATTCACTGAACAGATCTTAGCAAGTGAAGGCCTTTTCAGCCATTATCTTGTCCCTAACATTGTTTTCTGGTTAGTTACTATGTTTGAACCTATGCCAAACACCACACCCTTGGCCAAGCAGTGATTAAAACCTTGGTCAGTAAATTGGTCAGGTTGTACAATCCCTTTTACCTCTGTTAAGCCAAATAAATATTGCCTTGACATAATTGAGACACTTTGAGTAACCAAAGTAAAACATGTTCATAATATATAAACCTGAAATGTTTTCAGTTAAAACCAAAACAAAACTTTGGCAGAAGGGTAGTGTTCTAAAAGCATTTACTGGCCCTTGAAATCAATGAAAGAGAGTCAATTAGGCAGTTCTAGAATTTTTGTTAGGAGTATCTATGAATATTCAGTTACTAAAAATATCATTATAGCCAGAATTTTTAATGAGCTAGAGAAGTCTGGATAAGTTGTGTATTTACAGTCCATAGTGGTAGCTAATGACATGGATTATATTTTTAGAAGAGACACCCATCTTCTAAAGCACATGGTATTCAAATGTATCCTTTGTGTAATTTTAAAGGACTCAGAGATTGTATCATACCATAACATATAAATTACTCATGTTTTTGATACAGTATAATGATAATAAAAGTATTATATTCTCAGTAAGCAAGACTATATTGGGGCAGATATCTACAGATACAGTAGAGTCAGGTTACATCATAAATAAGCAACTTCTGGGCCTTATTTTTAATCTCAGCCTAATTGTTTCCACAACCTTAATTACATAGGCCAAGTTTAGTTTCCATCTAGGAACTTTCAGTGAAACAAAAGTAGTTACAGTTGGATCTACTTATAGGTGGGATTTGCTTAATGGTTACAGTCCACGTCAACTTCCCAATATTTATCTATTTTAAATATACATTATTAAATGAGTATACCTTGACAAGTAAGTCTGTATATTATTAAATGAGCTCATTTAATAATATATCCATAAAATATCATAATTCAGGAATTGAAATATTTTGGAAACCTTAAAGCACGGAGACTTTAACAGTGATGCAAGGGACCAAAGGTTAACAAAGCTCAGCTTTGTCAAGGAAAATTGTGGTAGGTGCCAGTTGCTAAGATAGGTATTTGCACATTAGAACAAGCTTTTCAGTTTTGCTGATAAATGGAAATGCACGTGAGAGAAAGTCAATGTTAGTATTTCCTACTAATGAAGTTCTGATTTTGATAAACATTTTAATCTGGGTAGGTAGCAGAAGAACCTCTCACCAGCTGTTTACTTATCAATAGATAGGTCTTAGGGTATGCTGTCTCCTAAATCTTGGCTTGCAACATTTAAACTCTTAGAATGCAAACAGGTGGACCCTAGGATAACCATCCAAATTATTACGTGTATAATTGCCTGTCATCTGTGCATCAGGCTATATAATCTGCTGGCTGACAGTTATAAACTCTACAAAAGTACAATGTGACTATCTTTACTAACTATGTAACAGCATGCAGACTAATTATGAACCCTGCAGAACACTAGTGGCTTGTGGAGAACCAGAAAGCAATCCCTTGAATACCAAACATTGAGGATTTAAAAGAATATTACTTAATCACAATTAACTACACATATGAAGAAGCCAGAGTTTAAAAGCAAGCCAGAAATTTGCTTGGTATTCAGTAAAGTTTTTATATCAAGGTGTCATTTTGCCTCAGGATATAGGTTGAATGGTAGTACGTATTCATACACATAGTAGCAACAGATATCCTAAACCAAGTTATAATGTATGGATCCAGTTAACATAAATATTACATGCTTTCCTTCCCCATATTTTTTAAAAAGGTAACAGTATGCCCAGGCAAAGAAGATGCTTGCTAAGTAAGACCTAATAAACAGGACACCAATGTCTCTATTACCTACATTCAACAGAATTCACCAAAAATTCAGCAATGAGAAGTTGTGAAGTTATTTACTCAGTTTTCTCTTTCACTTGTAGTTTTAAAGCTGCAAAATTCAACCTTTTCCATGTTTTTAGTGGATTTCTTTATATCATGATCTATGGAGCAAGACTAGTGCAATTAATATTAGTATGTTAAATGTAGTATTTTGCATAGTGAAATGCATGACGTACAATTTCATATAAACTTTAAACATGGGGAACTAGTGCTGTAAGAGATTAAGATTTAATGACATCACCAGCAAAAAAAGGATATTTCCAAGATATATTTGCCTTAAATTCTCTTTGTCATGAAAAACAGTAGCATTTACAAGCATAATTTTTGAATAAAGCAACTCATTATATTATTAAATTGCCAGACCAGACTTTCAACAGATGGAGTTAATTAACAAATGTTCCACACCAGGCAGGCAATAAATGCCTCAGAAAGTCAGAGTTACAAGCAACTTTGTAATACATGGAACATGGATCAGGTCCATACCATTTGCTAACTGTGTTACCATTAACTAGATCTTCTCTTCCCCACATCTTACCTTCATGACTAAACAAGCATAACTCATGGTGTTAGAAAAAAACCCAATAGCTTTCACTTTGAAACTTTTTCATGGGCTATTTCCTGTTGATTTATTTTACTTAGGTAGCTAGCTAGTTTACATTGGCAGGATTTTCTATTGCCAAATGACTGAGGCTTTAACATACACATTCAGGTTTTCCCATGTGTGATCTCTTTGTTTCACATGTCTTGGCCATTCTGAAAATGCCAAATCAAAATCAAATGTTGCAGATGAAGATTATTTCCATAAAATACACACCAGTTGCAGGCACAACATATCTATGTCTACCATCATACATACACAAAAGCAACATACGAAGATGAGCTACTGGTAAAAAAGCTTCTTCAAAGAGTTTCAGAAAAAATTTCCACAATCAATTCCAGACATACAGTTCTATAGACTAAAATCATAATGAGAAGTCTCTTTAACATTTTCAACCTTATTGTAAGTTTAGCTTAAAATATTTCAGCTTGAACCCCCACCAAATTGTCAGCTTAGTTACTCTTTTAAATTGGGGAAAAGCAACAAATAGGTTTTGAGGGCAAGACTTCCATCCAGAGAGACTCAGCCTGGAAGCTTGGGTCAGCAGGAATCTCATGAGAGTCTAAAAGAACAAGTGCATCGTCCTACATTTTGGATGGAAAAACCATGTGCAAGCATGCAATGAGGACTGTTAGGCTGTGAGCAGCTATTCTGAAAAGAAGCTGGGAATACTGGTTAACAGCAAGCTGACATGTGTCCACAATGTGGTCTGTCTAGCACACAAGATGGTCAGTAGCCCCCTGGGCTGTATTAACAGGAACAGGACCATATATAGAAGAAAGTGATCATCCCTCCTGTACTTAGCACTTACTAGGCTGCATCCAAAATACTGTGACCCATTTTGGGTTCTCCAGTCAAGGAAGACATTGGTAAACTGTCAAGAAAGTTCAGTGGAGAATCACTACAACAGACAGGGTTTGGAGCACTCATTCTGTGAGGAGAGGCAGAGGAAATAATACTGATACAGCCTGGAGATGGGAAGGCTTTGGAGAGGTGTAACACATGGCAGCAGAAGGTTATCAAGGAGACAGAAGCAGGTTCCTCATAGTAATGTATGGTAGAAGGACAAGAGATAAAAGACAAACTGAATCCAGAGAGAGTCAGATGGATACAAGGAAAAAAAAAATCATTTGAGCATGAGAATAGCCAACCAGTGGAATAAGTTGCCTACTCTCAATTCTTGGAGGTTTTCAAAAGCCAACAGGATAAGGCCCCAAACACCCTGATTGTCCTGGGTTCAGCAGTAGCAGTCATTTTTTCTGCTTCTTAGTAGCTGGTGCAGTGCTGTGTTTTTGACTTTTGGCCTGGGAACAGCACTGATAACACGAATGGTTTTAGTTACTGCTCAAATGTTTAGTCTGACCAAGGACTTTCTGAGTCTCATGCTTTGCCAGGGAGGAAGCAGGGAGAGGACACCTAACCCAAACTGATGAAAGACGTGTTCCATGCTACAGCACATCATGCCCGGGATTTAAACTGAGAGTTACCTAGAAGGGCTAGTGCACTGCTCAGTTGGGGTGGGTATTAGCAGGTGGTATTGTATTCTCTTCCCTTGTTATTTCCTTTATTATTATTACTGGTGGTAGCAGTAGTGATTTGTGTTATACCTTAGTTACTGGACTGTGCTAACCTCAACCCGTGGGAATTGCATTCTTTCTGTTCTCCTCCCCATCCCTCCTGGAGAGGTGGGAGGAGGGGGGAGTGGGCGGAGTGGTTCTGAGTTATGGCTGGGCTTAAGCCATGGTACTGATCTAGTAAGAGGTTGGACTAGGTGATGTCCTGAGATCCTTTCAAACCTGAATTAATCTATGACTGTATTGGCTTAGTAAGCAAAATTGGGCCCTGCCTTGCAACTGACAAAAATTACAAGCCCTGTGGAGAGCGGAGCAGGGGCTTGCAGTGGTCTGATATTGTTCAGTGCCTGTCAGATCCTCTTGCTGGTGCAGTGGGCCCAGTGAACCTGACCAATGGTGCTGGGCAGAGGCACCAACCTAATAACAATTTAGATGTGAAGGGCAAAAATGACCCCAAAGACTTATCCCCAAAGCAGCTGCCAGCTCACACCCAACCCCAAGGAGCACTGGGCAGTGGGTCATGCTGGGACAGGATGCAGTGAATGTCAGCATGGGGATGGTGGAGCTGAAGACTGATGCTCTTGCCTGGGATGGGAAAGGGGTAACAGAAGGAACCATAGAAGAGGCCTCGGAGCAGTACAATGGGAGTGTAAACCCTTCTGTGGCAGGAGCTACCGGCTACAGATCTTCCCTCCAGCAGCCCCATGCTGCCTCCCCCATCCCCGTGACAGCCCTGGGGAGAAGAGGGGACCTGGAGCACAAAGGGCCTGTCCCAAAACCTGAGGTTAATTTGATGGAGGGAGGAGAGAGCCCAGAGAGTGACATTGAGCACCCCCCAAGAAACCAGCTGACCAAAACTCATTGGCAGAGAGAATAAAAGATATTTAAGGTCTTTCACCAAACATGGTTAGACTTCACAAAAGCATTCACTGCAGAGCACATGAAAAAAACAACCAAAAAAAACCCCAACAACCAAACCCAAACAACAACAACGACAACAAAAGAAAGAAATAAGTATAAATAAGCATACTGGATGCTGGCTTTGTTACTCTGAAAAGAGGAGCTGTATAGACATGATATTGTAATATTCATGGAAACAAGAGTTTTCGTATAAAAATTCTTGTATATAAACATGAGGATTTCTCTTTTCCCTATCCTTGTTATCAAAGGGAGGTTCTGGAAAATCATTTTCAGATTTGAGATACAAGCTCAGAGTTTATTTTTGCTTCAATAATGTAAGTTCCCGTGTTTATGAGGAATCTTGAATTCTAATTTGCATATACACATCTATAAAAATCTACCAAAACAGAAGGATCCCTAATGCTACAATGTGTTTTACTTAGATACATGAATATTCAAGGACTTTACACACATATTTGAAGTTAAGCAGAAGTTACCGTAGCCTGAAAAAAAAAAAAATAAAATAAAATCTATGAGTAATATTTTTTTAATGCTTATAACTTCATAAGCAGTGAACAACCATGGATCTTTACATAGATGCCTTTATTCTGTACATTAAAGTCTATTCTTTTTCATTTTCTAATTCAAGACCTTATGTTAGCCATTGGGTAACCAAACAGTGGGTGAAACAGAGCTAATGTACACAATCACCATAATATCAACTTAATAATACATTTACTGGAAAAAGTTTGGTCATTGAGACAATTTCTTCCAAACTTAAAAAAAAAAAAGCCCAAGCAAGGATGTAGTTCTATTAAGGTAAGGTGAATAACAGCGGCATGACCAGGCAGCTGATCTATTATATTAAAGTCAAATTTTAGAATATTTAGTAGACATTAAGGAAGTTTCCAAGGCTATAAGTTTCCCAGGTAACAGCTTTACTGACATGTGGATAATTTCCAATGACTGCCTTTGTGGCCAAGTTTTCTCTTTAATTCCTGTTCTACTTTCTGAGATAAAGCTGTTCCAGTAAACAGATTATGAGGGGAGTTAAGCATCCTCACTCAAATTATAAAAGCTTGTGCTCACTCCCCAGGTATACATGCAGTTTTCCCCAGTGAACTCTTAAGCTTTCCTCATAGATAAACTGGCTAAGGTTCTGCAGCACTACAAAGAATGCCCTCTTCCAGACCATATGCTCTTTCCAAGACCATATGCCCTTTATGTCAGTCCCAGATTAACCTAGTTTGGATGAACTCAAAACCCACACATGGCACCTTTGTAGGCCATAGGAGTAACTCACAGAGCTCCATCTCTTTCTCTCAGAACCAGCAAACCCACCCTTCCCCCCCCAAACTGACAAAATAATAAAAGCTCCTGGACCACTGTCTGTTACAATTGAGTGAGTTGCCTGTAAGGAAATATTTATTTCTGTCTCCACATTGTCCACAAAATTATTTTAGATTTAAAATGCAAACTGAACCCCCCCCCAGCCCCCCAAAACCAAAACTAGATAAATACAATCCCTACCGAAAAGCAGAAAAGAGAAGGATACAAAAATTCAGTTAATCTGGTTTGATTTCCTCAAATTCACATGATATTCCTTGTTAAACATATTAAGCAGGTTTATTATATTGTAGTGACAGGACAAGGGGTAACGGGTTCAAACTTAAACAGGAGAGGTTTAGATTGGATATAAGGAAGAAATTCTTTCCTGTGAGGGTGGTGAGGCACTGGAATGGGTTGCCCAGGGAGGTTGTGAGTGCTCCATCCCTGGCAGTGTTCAAGGCCAGGTTGGATGAAGCATTGGTTGACATGGTTTAGTGCGAGGTGTCCCTGCTTATGGTAGGGGGGTTGGAACTAGATGATCTTAAGGTCCTTTCCAATCCTAACTATTCTATGATTCTATATTAAGTGCTAAATCACAACAGGCAAAGAAATTGCATAGCATATTACCATCATTTAGAAAGTGTTCATATACTGACAGGCAACAGCTGTATATAGAAATATATATTACATATAGTGATGCAAATCTTACATTTACTTTTTTATTTTGTAAAATTTTGGGAATATTGGGAATATAGTAGTCCCAACAGTATAAGCTATATTTTCTCTACAAGACTTTTTTTCCTATTACTTTCTTTATTTCTCATTTAAACTACAGGTTTTCCAAGTTGCCTAAGCAACCCATTTAACTTTACTGGATTTTAATTTAGCCCTCCATTAATGGAAGTAAAAATACGTATTTCTTACTAATAATTCTCTAGAGATTAAATGTGAAGAATTCTCCATACAACTCAAGAATTACCACTGGTCTGTAAACATTTTGTTCTGCAGCATTTTTAAATGGCTTTCTACCTACAAAGAGTTTTTGTAAACAGCTTAACAGTAACTCATGACTGCAGTTCATGACACCACATTTTGATAAGGGAACAGTTCTATGACTCCTTGATGGTAGGCTACGTAAACCTTTGGGAAAAGCATACACAGGCAAAAGTTCATTCAAGTAAGTGTGCAAATTTATATCAGGGTTGATAAACTGCAACTAACTCCAAGAGAAACATTACATCTCAGTAACTCAAAAGGTATTTAGGCACCTGAAGATACCAATTTTCAGTAATTATTTTTACTTCTAGATTAATTCTAATCTGAAACAGAGTTCTCATGGAGAATCAAACCAACATAACAGAATAATTAAGCTAACAGGTGGTTGGCTAATTATAAATTAATCATAAATATCTACATAACTTTTTCACTAAAACATTACAATTTAAGGTACAGTAAGATGACTAAATCTGCAGGAAAATAGACTTTCATAGGCATATAAAAGTATCACATTAAAAATTCCTTCTAAAAGTCCTTATAAATTAAGACTTGATCACATGTTTTTCAAACTCCCAATTCTGGCTTTCCATTACCAGTTTAGTTTCTTCCCCCCAATCACTTATCAATACATTAGTATCAAATACAAAACATCTTAGGCTTACACAAAAGCAATAACTTACATTGATTACTAAAACAACAGGAAACTGAAAAAACCCAGCCAACAATCAAAACTACAATATAACTAGGAAACAACAGAGAACCGCCCAAATCTTCATGTATATGCAACACGCTCCCATTTCTCTAAATTTTCCATTTATGATGCAGAGATTTTCATGATGTGGCCTGCCTTTTATCCTGAATTTGCAGATTACATGGCAGAGCAGAATCTTAATTCAGCTGGGTGTGTCAGGTATTTCCATAATATCAGTTACCAATCATTCCAGCCTATATTCTGTTCACCTGTTAGCTATATTACCTTGTTGGTACATCACCTTGCTTTAGGAGTCAAGGGGGAGAACAGTATCACAGATGTCTTTAATATAATGCTTGCAGAACACCTCAGTGAACAGCCTGTTTGAAAGAGGATAAGGTCACAGTCCAGCACAGTGTGTGCCATATTTTCTCCCTGATAATTCTGTTAAGAGACTGTGAACCCTTCCTTCTCCTTTTTTCTATCTTTGCAGGTAAGACTTGGAAGCAGCTTTACAGTTTTGCAAATAGAGGGATTGCACTGATAAGCTGCATAATGGTAGGTCCTGATATAGACCTTCACGTGCTCTAAAGCCAATGGCTGCATAAAAAATACACAATATATATGCCATTTTAGCTTCTGAAATATGCACAACAGAAAATGTGCACCTATTGCTAACACTGTGGAGTAACATAGTGTCAAGTCCATTAGTAGAACAGTCAATTCTCAGAAAGGCATTTAGATCAAATGATAGAAAATGCAGAAGTTAAAAGTTAAACTTCTATTGTACAGTAGGATATTATCCCATACCCAGCTCCTTTTACAATTACAGTAGAGAATGAGACAACATTATCTATGGCAGTTTGGTAAGTTGTTATAACTGACAAACACTATCTATTCCAAAATGTAAATGCAGCTTTCAAATACACTGTCAAATTTTTACTTGTTCAATACAACTTCCTCTGTATACCCACTTAGTGTGTTTCAGAGACTTCTTCTGAACACTGCTTATCATATTTCCCACCCTTTCACAGACTGGTATCTGGTCAGACCTTCTGCTCCATGTCTGTGTTCACTAACTGCAAGATAACCCTAAACAAGATTCTAACAGGCAGACTTTCTGCTTGTTTCACTCAGCAGGAAACTGGGAAGAAACCTTCATAACTTCAAATTTAAATAATTAAAAATAAATCTATGGCAGAGTATAGAACTGCTCACTTTATTATTCCATGCTTTGGACTAGAAACACCTTTCTAGATAGAGCAGCACACCTTGCTTGGTATCAAAACAAACAGTAGAGGTTGCATCTCCTTGCCCAGCAGCTTGCCTTCTTTAATTTAGCTGAATTCATCTTGTGAGTGTTCCTATATGTTTACACCATTAGGAGATATTATCTTAGTGAAACCTTTTCAGACTATACCTACCCTTTATTTTATAGGAGAGAGAGAAATTGCAACACTAATATTTAATCCATAACCACCACAACTACATAGCAGTCCTAGTAATGAGGAGGTGTCATGTATATTTTAGATGTGGAAAAAAAGAACTAGATTCTATTTCTGTCTCTGCCTCTGACATTGGCAAGTCTGTTAACTCTCCACTTCTCTTCTTTCCCACCTAAGGGCTTAAGAACAGATACACACAGTTTAAGACAGGCTTCCATTACATCCTTTTTACTATGTATTACATACCATTAGTGCATTATGATACAAACATAAAACAAGTAAGAGCTTATCAGTGAGGGAAGAAATAAAGGGCCATAACATTTTTTACAGGAACACTGTAAACTTATTTAAACTGCCTTATTATTTGTATATAATTAAATATAATATTAAAAGTAATCATAATCTCCCCTCCTAAATAGCTCCTCAAGCAGCAATTACATTCACCTCCTACCAGAAACATTTGAATAATGTCCCTGAAAGGCCTGACACTAAACCCACCAGATGGGATAGATGAGATATCCTGGGCTTTTGCATGAATTATTTCAATCCATCATAATTTAGAAGACTCATAGCTGCTGTAATACTGGAAAGCTTAATTTGATTTCCGTTTATAAAGTAGGGCTTTGATTGATGCTATAAACCAAAGGATAACCATCCAACTACTCTATCTTTATCTTCTCTGCATTTTTGTTGACAGCAGAGAACTGAGAGCTCTGCTCATGACCCACAGCAGTTTAAAACAATATGCCAGCTGTGACAACTGAAAAACTAACACACAACAGCAGCCCTGCAGTAGCAAGGGTAGCTGAGGTGTATCTCCTGCCAATAACAATGGTAACATTTTAGGCCACAGCATATACTGCTTACGAATCAGAGCCCTGCATAATTGTGAGTCAAAATTAATGTATTAAATGGTTTAAACCAAAAATAGTTGTGTGCACACACTGAATCTGTAAAGACTTTGCAAAATAATTTAGACACTAGCATTGGCTTAAACAGCTTACCTTTTAGTATCATCTCCTTATTCTTTTAATCGAAAGTCAATTTCTGACTCAACTCTGGAAGGAAAATGAGTTTGAATGTTGGGAAGCCACGTGTTGATGTTACATGCTTCACACTAAGTTAATTTAGTCTCGAAAATTTCTCTTTAGATTAGGTGCTAGCAGCTGATAGACACATATGCCAAGAGAATAAAAAATGGCTAAAAGTTAAAATATAGCAAATTCTATCTCCCTAAGGTAAAGAATCCTTGGCTAGCTACAAATGCAACAGAAATCATGAATTTGTTTCCATTGAATTTTAATGCCCCTTCATTGCAAAATGTCAAGAATATCCCTATCCATATTCTTGGTGTTCTGCCAGTGGTAGATCTGGCCAAGGACTCTGGTGTGCTTTTTTAATTCCAGGCTGTCTGCTGCAAAGATCTCCCACAGAAAAGTATTTATAAACCACAATGTATATCCTCCTCCTCATCATCTCAGAAAATATAGCCAGACCTTCATGCTTTGCCTTTTAGAAATTATCAGTTTACTTCTGTCTTTGAAAAAGACACAACTGTTTGGGTTCATTTGGATTTGTAGTAACATTTCTCACATAAAGGAGACAGACTCAGACTGGTTCAGTACCATGTAGTCCTGTGTGATCCACAGTGTGTCCCAGTGAGATGGCTGTCCCCTTCCTGCCACTGCTCACCAGGTTAGGCAAAACTATGCAGCCAGCTCTGCTCTTGTCATTATGCAAGTCTCTGTGATATCTTCTCTGAATTTTCATGTAATCCCTCTGAATTTAGTTATTTATTTATTTTTAATATAACCTCTGATGTTATATGGTAAGTTTTTAGGCTGGAACAACATACACTGCTTATGACTCAGAGCCCTAAATGATTGTGAGTCAATACCTGATATCTTAACTTCTGGCATTCAGGATTGCCCAAACAGCAGATTTTTGGTTGCAAAGGAAAGCTAACATACAGTAGTAAGGATACCAGTAAAAGTGTAAACAGATACGAAAAGAAATACAGGTAAATTTCTGCACCGAGTCAGCGTCACCAAGCAAATACTATGCTCATGCATCACCCCGTAACATCCTACGTTTTCTTTGTAAGCCAAACTAGCAGCTCTTTTACATATAAATTCGAGCCTTAACAAGTGGCTCCCTCTGTTGTTAGTAGAATGTCAGTACTGGTATTTCTTCCCAGAAACAATTTTTAAACTGTTTTCCGACCATCAAAAGTATTATATAAAATTAAAAAACTGAAACGCTCATAGTTCTGACTAATTTTTAATATCTGTTTTAAAAAGCGTGTTTGTGCGTGTTTTTATACCAAACTACATGCAAACTAACCTTTAATGTTTTGCAAACACCTCTGTATAATATTTTGTTAGCAGTGATTTCTTTTAAAATTAATGATATTGAAACTCACTACTTCGAGTATAGTATGTTTATTCAACAACCAGGAGAGAAATTAGACATTACTTTGGGTTTGAATCACAGTGATTCCTGTACTTAATGACACATTATAGAATCATAAAATAGTTAGATAAGAAAATAAAACTTAATTGGTATGTTTCAGCTGAACTCTGATGTCTTTGGACCAGTGTATTTAATTTTTTTTAGTAAAAATATATAGTATTTTTGTTCTCTTATGTACATTGGAAGTGCTGTTCCTGAAACAGTTAAAAATGTACTCAAGTGTAAAGTGAAAAGGGGAACCAATGTGTTCAAACCCGATTTCCTCTTTAAAAATGCTCCCTTAGAAGTACCCATTTAAAACAATATAATACAGTGTTACAGAATGCAGCTTATAGACAGACAGCAAAACTTGATTTGTCATATACAGCTGCAGAGCTTCCACAGTACAATGGAACCACATTCTAAATGTAAACGTGTACACACACAGGATAAAAATATCTAAACATATCTAAAATCCATCAATTTTTTATAATTAATCAATAGTCTACCCCTTGTACCTGAGCACTGCAACATTTTCTCTGCATGCAGAGAGTTACATGCCAACATCTATGTACAAAACTGAGCACACACAGCAGCAATCTGAGGCACTAAAAATAAGTTGAGCACAATTAGTTGCACTGCTGTTAAGGCCCAAGAGAGAAACTGAATGTATCAGAGACACGCCTGGTTTTGTAACCAGACTCCTCCAAATACCAGAATACCACTTCACACAGCAGATAAGGTTGGTTTTGAATCTTCAAAGTAATTATTATTTTAAACTATTTATGAAAGTAACATGTCCTATACATAAACTATAGCAGAGCTACAAGCTTCCCAAGAAAAGAGCCATCCAGAACATAAATTANTACCATAGCTTATACCACTTCACACAGCAGATAAGGTTGGTTTTGAATCTTCAAAGTAATTATTATTTTAAACTATTTATGAAAGTAACATGTCCTATACATAAACTATAGCAGAGCTACAAGCTTCCCAAGAAAAGAGCCATCCAGAACATAAATTAGGCCCAGGTCTAAAAATAGCATTGCATGCAGCTACAAAAAATTCCAACAAGAAAGGCATTCATAACAAACACAGCCTGCAAGCTTGCAAAACAGAAGCAAACTCTGTCAGTATGAGAAAGATGGGGTGTGATTCACTGTTTTTCATGGAACTTTCTCAGACACTGGCTCTGCTATTGCAAAAGGCAGCTCAGAAATGCTCTTCCAAGACACAAACTACCCTTACATGGCACTGAAAGAGAAAGGAAAAACAGCAGCCCCAACAAACATTAGGATTCATTTGATAGCTTTGCATGTTTGCAACAGAATAAAATTATTTACATTACATAATGCCTATCTTAAAACTTGGAGGAAAAACTCCTTTAAACAGTAAACTGATGACTTTATCACCATCTTCACACAGGGAATCAAAGTCTCAGGACTTTGTCCTGGACAGACATCCTATACAGTGTTAAAGGGAGGGAGAGGAAATACCACAACACTCCCTGCTATTTTCCACTCAAAACACAGCTCCCAGTAGTTTTTTTGGAAGTCAGAGGCTGAATAGCATGAAGCATACTTCAGGAACAGACATTAGACATAGAAGTAAAGATTACAATATACGGATTTTCTCACACCAGCACCTAAAAAATTAACATGTATGCAACCAGGATAAACATATGTGAAAGAAGACAAGTTCTTCAAGAAGCATGTTCACACATGCATGTGGGCTCCAGGCAGTTTAAGGGAACCTACAGCTAATATCAGACCAAGTGAAAAAAGGAAAGGCTATTTCCCTTTAAAACCAAGAACAAACAAACAAAACCCAAAAATCACATGGGCATTCTGTCTTTGCTTGATTAAGTAATTGTGTGACTTTGAAGTGATTCATCTCTTCCTGATTAAATCCAAGCATGAATATTTATTTTGGCATAAGAACATAAAACTGAATATTTTTCCCCAGAATAACCCCCAGAATCTCTGCCATCAGTTGTGGCAAACCAATTCATATGAGATAAGCCTTTCTATATACTGAGGTAAAAAGATGGAATCCCATCTTCTGCTTTACTATGGATAGCTACAGTGTTTATAGAGCCCTAACAGGAAACACATTCTATTGTATCTTACAGGGATTATTTAACAACAGGAGTACAGTCTTGGCCTCTCTGATACTTGCTTTCTATTTAGGCTGTTCAGCACAGTGTGCTACCTGCAGTTTGCCATCTCAGTTTAATACTATCTTTATTTTATCAAGCCTAGCAATATGGACATAGCAGTGAGATTTAAACCTACCTGAACCACATGCCTGCTGTAGGGCTGCTCTGTACTCTGCTGAGGGCTTTGCTGTTAGGACAGGTTGTGACACTAAGCAGGGGTTTGGCTTCTGCTCCACCATTCCTTGTCACTTTCTTGCCAGCCTCTCTCCCCTAAATGTATCACATGCATTCACTCTTAACCTGCCTGCGAAATGAGGCCAAGGCATAGAAAACCAACACAGCTGCTGCCAGGCTGCCATACAAGCTCCTAAATCCTTACCTGAAGCCCTGTGTCAGTCACCAGCCTTCCTGCTCCCCCATGCCTCTTTGCCTTCCACCCCTGCCTCAGCTCACCTAAGTGAAACAAGATGGATGCCCTCAGCAGCCTCATTTTCCACAGCAGCAGGGCTGTTATGGTGCTCGTTACAGGTTGGATAATGCTAGAGATAGCAGAGAAGCATCTTCACATTAGCCTTGAACAGCCTAGGCAGGAGAGAGATTGCCGTGGGATGAGGTGGGATTTACCAAGGTTGCTGCAGTGAGGTTTAGGAGCTTGCTCACCACTTCCATCTGCCAAACTGAGCAGTTTTGGACAAGTTGGTTCTTTTTGTGCCTCAATGCCTCTGTTTGAAAAGTGGAATGTTTTGGTTGATAAGAAAACAGATACTAATCCAGTACACTCTTTGGCAACTCAGTTCCTCAAGTCAAAGCCCTTTTGCTGCATGTTTTCTACTCATTAAAATCTAAGCATCAACTCACATCTATCTATACAAAGAATGTGAATTATGCTGTATTTCATGCCAAAATTGACTCTCCACACAGAATCATACAATAGTTAGGGTTGGAAAGGACCTTAAGATCATCCAGTTCCAACCTCCCTGCCATGGGCAGAAACACCTCACGCTAAACCATGTTGCCCAAGGCTTTGTCCAACCTGGCCTTGAACACTGCCAGGGGTGGAGAACTCACAGCTTCCCTGGGCAACCCATTCCAGTGCCTCACCACCCTTAAGAGGTGATTTACAATATGTTGTTAGGTTATCATTAATCAATCAGTGCCTTTCATAGACATAAAGAACACATGGGTGTTTTCTGTATAACCAGTGGGTTACCTGCTGCCAGTAGCCACTCTCTTGTCCTCAGCAAATTTGCAAATCTACTTGTGTAATACTCCTATGTGAAAAAAACCTGTTCAGTTCTGTAACAGTGTAACAGTCTCTGTTAGAGATTTTAATCTACTCATATTAAGGTTTTCATCGTAACTTTTTTCAGTGAAGAACACCTTTCCCAAATATCACAGTATTTTGACAATTTTCAAATTTTTCTTCTTGTCATGCAAGTTAGTATTAGGAAATAGTATTTTGCAATAAATATGATAGTATATTTCATGGTTTTAAACTAAGGTGCTTTTCCTTTAGGTTGTCAACTCTGTTTTCAAGATGGCGGGATCCTGTTGGTCCCAAACTGGGAAATTCAGAGCAGCTTTGGTATCTAAACTGCACTGTTTGGTGCACAGGGATCACAGCAGAACTAAACCACTGTCACATATCTATTGTCACACAGACAACTACTTGAAAGCATTCAGGCAATTACAATCTTCTATTGTTTTAGTATGGTGCTAGGAGATTACACATATATCCAGGATTTGGAGGTTTTGCTGTTGCTAGGTCTTGGCAATTTTTTAATATCACAGGTAAAACCAGGACTTTTCTGTCTAGATAAAAATAGCTTTATCTACTCGGAAATACAAATATCTTCTCCTAGACAACAGAGAAGATCTGTGAAAGATCAAAGAAACTTCCTTCATCTTCCCATAATATTGAGAAATTGAAAGTTGCATTAGCAATATATACCATATCACAAGAAAGTAGTTTATTCCAGGGACCAGGAACATTCTGGCTACATTCAGACTTAGATTTAACCTCTTCCTATGACATTTTACTTTGAGCACTTTGTGCAGTTGATAAAGGAGAATCTCAGTCCAACTTTCTTGTTAAAAAAAAAACCCATGTTATTTTCTTTGCCATTAAAAAAAAAATCAAACCAAACTTTGTTTTATTGGGTGCAAAGGAAGTTTTCTTGGTTGCTGTTTCATGTAGCGTTAGTTCTGTTGTACACTGAAAGAGCCATACTAAATAGACTATTATGGAACTAAGAACAAACGAAACTAAAATGGAAATACACTTATGGTTTTGTTCTAAGTGCAGCTGAAATGCAACCCTAGGTGTTCCCCCATCATATGGTATAACACTACAACCGCTTCATGCCTGTCTCCCAAGGAAAATTCAGACCATACTGGCTATGTCTGTCATCTTCCCTGTTAAAGAGATGCAGAGTTTAAAATGCAAAGCTGAAGTGACAATATAACCTAAAAAAGGAAAACAAAACAAAAAGAAAAACCAAAACCCCAAACAAACAAAAAAACCACAAACACAAAACCCCAGAAAATAAAAAAACTTTGGCCTCACTTGGTACCATTTTACATGAACTTTAGCTGTAACAGCTGCTTTAACATCCAGCACTAAGTTTCTGCCATCAAAATCAATTTGTCAAGTCTGTCCTCTATCTGGGAAAAAGTGGTAAGATTACAGATTTTTGACAGGTACTATTCCCAGCTAGATTTATTGTGTTACGCAAAAGCTACCGGCTACTATCAGGGGGCCAGAGCACCTCCCATAAGAAGACAGGCTGAGAAAGTTGGGGCTGTTCAGCCTGGAGAAGAGAAGGCTGCATGGAGACCTTATAGCAGCCTTCCAGTATCTGAAGGGGGCCTATAGGGATGCTGGGGAGGGACTCTTCATCCAGGACTACAGTGACAGGACAAGGGGTAATGGGCTCAAAGTTAAACAGGGGAAGCTTAGATTGGATATAAGGAAGAAATTCTTTCCTGTTAGGGTGGTGAGGCACTGGAATGGGTTGCCCAGGGAGATTGTGAGTGCTCCATCCCTGGCAGTGCTCAAGACCAGGTTGAAACGAGCCTTGGGTGACATGGTTTAGTGTGAAATGTCCCTGCCCATGGCAGGGGAGTTGCAACTGAGTGATCCTAAGGTCCTTTCCAACCCTAACTATTCTATGACTTTTACTATTCTGCTGAACACTACTTTCTTCTTTAATTCCTTTCGAATTGGTGCTTAATATAGAAGCAAACAGCACATTTACTATTATTAATATAGTTTTCTAATCCACTAACTGGTAACAAATTTCCATATTTCACCACATCTTCCCACACATCATGATGGTACTTATGTCTTGTTGCCCTTGTAGGTATAGACAAAAGCCTATTTGGATGTAGAAACACATTCAAAGTCTTTTCATCATTACTTGTATTTTTGAGATGCTGTAATAACTGTTCATAATACTTTGCTCTTGCTGCAATCATCTTTCCTTTTGCTGTTGGTGAGGGACAAGCAAGGCTTTGTCTTCTGTTTCTGACTTCACAATAAGTGTGAAAGGGCCACACGTGAACACAAACTTTCAACATCCTGATTTCCTCAGTATATTTCAGCTTTTTTGCATTTAACCAAAGAGTGATATCAGAACCCAGGGAACCAGACAGAAACCCTCTAGACTTAGGCTTTAAAGCTCAGTGGTCAGAAGTTGAACATGGGCTCTGTAGCCCGGACTATGTTTGCAGTCTAATTTAATTTTACTAATGTGAACACTTAGCATGAGAAAACAGTTAAAAGAAAGGTATAACAGACTTCAGCAGAGACACAGTAATTTTGACTTTGTCCTGCTCCTGAAAGTGGTCCTATTGGTCAGCTTCCATAAATTGTGTTCCCTTTTTTTTCCACCTTACCTATGTGATAGATCCCAGAACAGACTTAAAAAGGTGGAGCTGACTGTTAATTGGATTGTATTAGCTCTACATTAGACAGCATGCCATTTGTACATAAGCAGCAGCACATTTTGCTACTAGCTTGTCACAGCATTCAGATCTAGAACAGACAGGGCAAAGAAACAGGTAAATGTGCAGATTGCTACAGATACTAAATTTACTCTGAAAAAATATTGACAGTCACCAGAATTTCCAACTTAAAAGCTAATATACATATCAGATCTTTTAAAGCATTACAAGCATTTTCTGTTGATGAGGGCTGTGAATTTACACTTTATAACTGAAAAATCCCTTCTCCTAGGAAGTATAGTATCTCTCAATCTGGATAAAATGGTGTCTAACTAAGGTGAAAAAAAAAAAAAAGTGACTGCTACAGCTGAAACCAGGACAAAAGGCAAATGGAGTTTCTTGGTTTCCATTCCTTTGGAGACTTAAGATTTTATCCACATACAAAAGCTTCTTAGCTACCCACAGTATCAGAAGGCTGCTTAGTACAAGTTACATAACACACAATTTTATCCGTAACACTTCTGCTATGTGTCTTTCTGTATACAAGCATTTCAGAATGCAGAAGCCTTCCGGTTGATCGTTATAAACCAAGCGATGCATAACGCCACCTTGTGACAGAATGTAAGCAATTCACCGAACAGTCGCTGCTCCCACGCAATCATCTTCAAACTGCCATCTACAGCTCATTGGAAGTACAGCCTATTTCCGAAATCCACGATGCAGGCTTAAGGAAAGCAGGTTCATATATGGAAAAGTCTTCACATCTGAAAGTAATAAGGTCTGTTTTATTTCTATGGCAAAATGCTTCCAAGTTCATAACTGAATGAGGTACTACAGAGCATTTGTTTTCTAAGAATATCTATACGCTGGATACAAACACCAACAATGATATCTGACAGGTGCATGACTTATGTTAAATCTGTTGTGTGCACCTGGAAAATATATCTAAGGCTGTAAGAGTCACTTTTAAACCTCTGGCATGACTTTCCCCTTTTGAAGAAAGGGTTTTCAAAAAAATTGTAACACACTAGTTAAAGTGGCAACAGTTCTTTAGAACTGCTGCTGCTTTAATATGCAATTCATGTGAAGCAGATTTGCGTTTGTTGTTTTTGTTTTGTTTTTTTCCCTAGAAAATATGCCTACAAATTTGTAGTAGCAGCAGGTTTTAATTTATCAAAAACTGATGTCTATTAGCAATAGAACATACACAAATAGCTTTTTTTATACAAATAAAATTAGGTTTTGAACTGAGTAACATTTTTCTCCCCATGGCACTCCAAGTTAATCAAACGTGTTTGGATATAAACCCCTGTATACTATTCAGTCAAGCACCATAGCAGACAGTGCATTAAGATCTCTCATGAACGGATGATCAGTTAGTATTTGATCAATCTTCTGTCTTTGCTCATGATCAGGAAAAATTTTTATCAGGGCTTCTCTTAGGCGTGCTGTTTCTGACTCAGATCTCTGTGGTGGAATGGCTAACCAGGCCTCTGTGTTTGTCTGCAATGGAAGCAGTGCTGACACATGATCACCATGTACTCTGTTTCTAGGTTGTTGACTGCTACTGGTTGGTCTGGAGACCGGTGTGAAGAAAGGTGTCTCAGAAGAATATTGTCTACTGCTCTGGAAAACCCTCGGTGCTGACTGGAAACCTCTATGGAACAAAACAAAAATTCTGATTAAGGAGATGTTAGCTGTCTCTCTAAAAACACAGGAAAGAAAAATGAGTATAACCCCTCTACTTCAGTGCTGCTCAGCTAGTTATAAATTGGAATCAAGTAAAGTATTTTTTCAAAGTGAAACAAAACAGTAGGTATAACAGTTTTCAATTTGAATCTGGCATGACTAAATAACATTAACACTATCTCAGACTAGTTACAATAAATTGCAAGTACTTGAAAAAACAGAAGCAGTCAAAGCTTATTTTGTGGAGTAACCAATACCAGTGTTGCTGAACCAAATGGATAAAAAGACACATTGAACACACACACAACTCAGAGCATGTGAATATACTGACAGAGCAAAGAGGCTTCCAGATGCTCCAAAAGACTATTCCTCATCTACTTTCACTCATGACTGAGCTGTGCTCGCTTTTAGACCAAGGTGTTGTTTCCCCTGGAATGATATCCTAAATGGGGCAATGAAGTTTTTCAGCAGTGTCAAGATATGAATATTCTTCCTTAATTATTGAGATTTCATGTCAGACTTTGAAAAGCTGCTGCTACTCAAAGCCTGCTAGCACTACAGAATTTAGGGCCAAGTCTACTTCAGATGCCACCAAGTAATAAAGAAAACAAAGAAACTGGAACTCATGTTATAACCTAGTTTCCTACCACCAAGAGAAACAGTATCTAAATTACAGACCTCTATTTTAAAAGCATTTAGGTTAGGACATCTCTCATTATTCAATATGGCAAGACTCTCTTAATTGCTCAAGATCCTTCTAGTTTCTGATCTTGCTCCTGGTGCCATTTATGCTTTCTGCATTATTTAATTCAAGTAGAAAAGTCTCAGGGAAGAAACAAAATTAACTCTTTACACTAGCATCTTTCCTCTGTCAAAAATATCAATATAAACAAAACAAAACCCCCCCAAAACCAACCCATTCCCCTTAAAAATCCAAAATCCTAAACCCAAAAAATCCCATCACCCCAAAATCAAAGCCTACTTCCAGTTCCAAGTTTACTTGTAGGAACCTAAGCTCTTGTACAGTCTTCTCCGAAGAATCTCTTTCCATTTCTACAGTTAGCACAGTCACCTACTGAATCGTACTGCTTTCATATCTTGATGGCTAACCTAAAGCAAATTCACACTTGAAATATATGAACATTTTAAAAGTATAATAATCTTACAGGAACTATATATTTATTAATATTTAAAATATTAATAAAGAAAGCATTTAATAACAATGCCCCTCAAAAATTGTTTAATTAACAGCACAATTTCACATCTCAAGTGAGAAGAGAAATGCCTCTCCCATGACAGAGTGTAGAGTTTCTTTCGTAGCACCTATTGTCCCACTATGAATAAGTGATAAACCAAGGTGTTTTAAATAACATCATTGTAAGTAACAGGATACCATGCTACCACCCTAGCCAAACCACTGGCAGTTTTGTGTAATAGTTTGGACCACCTTTGTATGAAAGCTGTCACAATTGAATCTCAGAGGAAGTTATTGTTTTATTTATCTTAGCTCTGAGAGATCTTGATTAGATGCAAATGTCACTAGCAGTTTCTGAACAGGCTCAAGAAACAGAAAAATCATGTTTTTTATTAAAGTTACCACAACATACAGTACTCTTGCCTAATTTCATTGTATATTTACTGATACAGATCTGAAGAGGTGTTCAAGTGAACCAGGAAAGCAGTTTGTCCAAATGTGAAATCATAGCTGTATCAAAGAAAAGGGAAAGTAGTGCTTATACCTAGAAAAGCCTTCATTTTGAAGGAAGTCATCCAATCTAGGTCCATTTCTTCCCAAAGGATCATCAGGAACCATAAATATGTCACCAGCAAAAGTGTACTGGAGAAGCCTGCAAGAGATTTCTTTCAATATTATTTAATAACAATGTATTACATCTTTATTACCTTCACCTCTGTAGCACAGGATAAGTTGCCTTATAGCAGATACACACCATATCAGGAGTCACTGAAGCTTAACTAGTAATCCATTTTAGATACAACCAGTATTTACTGTCAATTTAATTGGAGCTTGGGAGCTTTTGTGATCAGTTCCCATGGCACTGCAGAAAAGTAAGCTTTGCTTTTTTTACCTATTTTTTTTTTTTCCCCTTGACAGCAAGTGTTGAATGACTGCAACTTTTCATGACAAAACCAGAATGGAATTTTATTGGCAATTAGAGAAAGTTTTCTCGTTGTTCAAACTCCCCTTATTTGTAAGGGCCTTCAACCATGCAGCTAAAAAGCATATGTTATTCAAAAGCCACACAACTAGCAAACACAGCATTAGCTGTTTACAGATATGACACAAAGAAGCTCTTCTTCTGGAATCATCTTGGGAACTCTGCATTGAAGTAAACAGGTTCAACTAAAATTTGTTAGCAAGGAGAAAGTTTGGTATAGTGGAATTTGCCCAGAAGTAAAACTAATTGGAGATGTTAACATGAGCTCTTAAAAAAAAAAAAAAAATAGAAGAATCACAGACATAGAATGGCATGCTAACAATTACTGCTAAAGTTCTGCAGAACAAAGCCTAACTTGGGCAGAACTCACTCGATAAACCGCTCAAATATCTACATGATTAGTCAACATGAATTCCACATTCTCCCAGCTATACTGTGAGAACCCAAGACAGGTTTTATTTATTTCATTTGACCTATGCACATCCCACTCCCTGCAGCAGATGTATCCTCAGAAAATGTCATGGAGACTGAGGGATTAGTGGGCAACAGAAAGTCATACCTTAATAATAATAATAAAATGACCTTATTTAACTGGGGGAGGAAAAAGCAAAACAACCAAGTGAACAAAAAGAAACCATTTGAACAGGAGAAACTAATTGACTGAGAATCCACAAGCTCAAGCAGGGATAATTTGATAGCTAATTGAATTTATCTAAACTCAAATAACACTCAACAATTGCAGAGAAATGGCTACAGGAATATTGCAAGTATTCTTTATTTTCTTCAGCTATGCTAATTTTTTGTACTACAGTAATGAGTGATTGATTCCAAAACCTTAAAAGTGATGCTGTGAGCATCAGATATCATGTCTCCTTCAAGAAATGATATTTAAAACAAGAAAGCCTGTGAGAATAGACTGCAAAGCATGTACTCTAACAGGATTTAACACTGAACTTCAGAATTGACACATCTTAGCTTCTAAACCAAGCTCCTATTTATGTGAGCAATTAACAGATGCACATTAGAGAATATATAACAGGGATATTAGACTACTCAACACATGATTATAAGGCTGTGAATCAAAGTGGTGAAGCATAGACAGTACTTTTCTGGGCTGTACCAGAATTTCATGACAGATTCATTAAAATAAAAATCCCACATGAAGGTAGAGTGCCCACAGCTGTAAGGACAGACACCCTTTTACGCTGTCATGGAAATGGAGTAATTACCTTCTTTGAATAATTTCTCTCCAGGCAGTTGATTCTGTCACAAATTCTCTGAAGTTATCATTAGTCACAATAATACCTCCAGTTTTATCAGCAAGGTGTAATAAAAACCTGTAAGATTTATTTCAAAGGCAGTTAATAAAGTCTGCTTTGCTGAAAATTGTCTACAGATTTCAAAACCTAAACTTTTTACGACCCAAGGGTAGCCTCCTTTCATGAAAACAAGCACTTTGATACCAGAAAATGATGCTGCTTTGATCCATCATATAACTATAAGCATTTTAGGTGACATGCATTTATTTAGCACAGCAGAGTCTTCACAGGAGGCTTTTTTTTTTTTTTTTCTAACTAAAAAA
>NDXB01014636.1:52378-73065 GCA_002631895.1 Agapornis roseicollis
TTTTTTGAATGGTTAAAATTGCCATGAAAATATGCCATTTTCCATTAATTTCTGTGTACATTATTTATCTCTGTGTACATATATATATTTATTTTCTGTGTATATATATTTATTTTTAAATACAGAAATGTTTCTTTGGACAGTAAAATAACTTAAATGCAGAGGTTAGTCTTAAGTTGGAAGCATAGCTCTCTGTCTAGACAGGTTGAAAAATTAGCTAATCACTCATGAAGTATGAAGTTTTTATACCTATTAGACAGATGTTTAAAAGGACTGTATATATATTCCATACCTGTCATCATGAGCAGCAATTCTTGTTCCTAAAACCACCCTTGCAGGGGTTAAAGATAATATTCCAACATCCTGGAGCTCTGTTAAGAAATTCTGCTCTGTTAAAATGAAAAAACTGTTCTTAAAAACATAAGTCTTATTTTTGGCTATTTATTCAACAATTTGTGTGAGGTATAGTTAGCAGAGAAGATAGATTATTTTTGTATTTGTTAACAGAAATGACATTCAGAATTGAAGATTGCTAATATTATGAAAACTCGGAGGAAGAGGCTGAAACTAGAAATTAAAGAGCAAACAAGACCCAAACCAAACAAAAAGGTCTCCACTGATTGCACATCAGTTATCCCAAACAGCATTTCAGAGAGTGTCTCATATTGTATATAGGGAAACCCTGTTACAGATGCTGAGCAGCTAGACTGACATGCTGTGGTATGGAATACTCCTTTGGTTAGTTTGGGTCAGATGTCCTGTCTCTGCTTCCTCCTGGCTTCTTCTCCTCTGTAGAAAAGCATGAGACTGAAAAAGTACTTGGACAAAGTAAGCATTACCTAGCCACAACTAATAAACATTGGTGTTGTTGGTGTTGTTCCCAGGCTGAAAGTCAAAAACACAGCACTGCACCATCTACTAAGAAGGAGAAAAATGACTGCTACTGCTGAACCCGGGACAGTAATTTAATAAAGAAAACATTAGAAAACTATTTCCTCACCTGTAATGTTAGGATCACGCCTTGTTCTCCACTGTGGAACAAACACAGTAATATTTCTGTGGCCACGTTTCCAAAAGTAGTCAACAGCTATTGCAATTCCTCGACAGGAGAAGAATTTCCTTAGACCATGACTGGGGGTGAAAGAAAGAGAAGAGACATGAAATTCACCAGTTTTACTACAATAAACACAAACCTTGCCACGTGAAGGTGGCAGTTACACATGCAGTCTTGCCAGGAAAAAAAAGAAAAAAAAAGGGAGATCAATGCTATAGATGAAGAATCTTATAAATGGAAAGAGATTTTCAGCAATAGAAGAGAATAGAAACATCACTTCACAACTCTATAGCTCAGTCCCAGTTTCAGGGCCACAACAATATTTGAATAAGCAGAAGCTGGTATAACTTTTAAAAAGTGTCTAGGAATTTCAAGGTATTAGCTGGTAGTGAAACTAGAAGCATACATCCATTCAAAGCAGCCTGCGGAGAAGGACTTAGGGGTGTTGGTCAATGAGAACATGAACATGAGCCAGCTGCAGTGTGCACTCACAGCCCAGAAAGCCAACCATATCCTGGGCTGCATCAAAAGGAGCTTGATCAGCAAGTTGAAGGAGGTGATCCTGCCCTTCTACTCTGCTCTCATGACACACTGTTTGGAGTATTGTGTGTAGTTCTGGTGTCCTCAACATAAAAAAAGACATGGAACTGTTGGAACAAGTCCAGAGGAGGCCATGCTGATGATCAGGGGACTGGAGCACCTACCATATGAAGACAGGCTAAGAAAATTGGGGCTGTTCAGCCTGGAGAAGGCTGTGTGGAGACCTCATAGCAGCCTTCCAGTATCTGAAGGGGGCCTGCAAGGAGGCTGGAAAGGGACTCTTCCTTAGGGACATTAGTGATAGGACAAGGGGTAATGGGTTCAAAGTTAAGCAGGGGAAGTTTAGATTGGATATAAGGAAGAAATTCTTTACAGTTAGGGTGGTGAGGCACTGGAATGGGTTGCCTAGGGAAGTTGTGAATGCTACATCTCTGACAGTATTCAAGGTCAGGTAGGACAAAGCCCTGGGTGACATAATTTAGTGAGGTGTCTTTTTCCATGGCAGGAGGGTTGGAACTAGATGATCTTAAGGTCCTTTCCAACCCTAACTATTCTATTATTCCATGATTCTGTGAAAATGAGAACACCCCCTCCCACCCCCCTTTCTCCCCACTCCCTGAGGGATGGGGAGGAGAATCAAAGGAAAGCAACTCCCACGGGTGAGGGAGTAGAAACTGGGTTTAAACCACAACACTGTGATTCCCACCCCCCCATTAACGCAACTGTGTGTACATGCACATGTAGATCTGTGCTTACATAGTTAGTTCTGGGAAACTGTACCACCTGCCAACTGTCTGAAACATTAAATTCATTTTAGATCTGGTTTCAACACTATTTAGTTATAGTCCACAACACTATACTTTTGTTTTTTTCTCCCGTGGAAAAGTTTTGTTTTCCCAAACAAGATTTAAGCCTGTTCTTTAGGAAGCATCCTTCATCTAACAACCAAAGTAGATGACGTATGGTACATGTATGTTAAGCAGTCATATAGGTTTGGCTCAGCCAAAGAGCATCTGACAGAATTCATGGGATCAGTGGTAGTAGAATTTATCCTATTCAAGAGTCAGCTCCAGCTAAATAGGAAGTTAAGACAGCCGATACAAAGCTTTTCAGGACTTCCAATCTCCAAGATTAAAATCCATATTTTAAAATAGTTAAGTGTTTAAGAAACACTTGAACAGTCTAATCTTTTCCCACTTTGTCCAGGGATGCAGGTGACCTCCCAGAAGTACTATATTTCTTAAAGCACTCTATTTTGTTTCTGGTAGCATGGTTTCAAAATAAAAACTAATATGGGTTTATGCATGTCCAGCAGTGGAACTCAGAATGCACTGAAGAAATATTATATAGCAAGTTCTCATAGTAAGTTTACTCATTAGTATTGATAAGTGGAGCAGACAGTCTGTTTAAAAATTACCACTTCCTCATCAAGAAGAAATATGGCACTTGTCATTGCTCACTCTCATATTCCAAAACTACAGAAAAGCCCCATAGCAAACACTGAATAGACCTTTTGACCTGATTGCTTGCCAAAATTACTTAGCATATAAAGAACAAATCCACATCTCCTCCTGACTAAAGAACAACAATCAATTCAAGGATAGTTTTGATGAGACAAATGTGAAAATGAACTAAGTAAAGCACAAATTTTTCAAATTACTTTAACTGGCTTTTGATATTCCAGTTAGTCATAACTTTTAAAAAGGAGAAAATTGTAACTTGCAACACTTTCCAAAGCTGTCTGCAGTAGAAACATGAAAATAGAAAAAGGAATTAGAAGGCATTTACAAATAATGGAAAATCCTTGCATCATGGTCAATGCAGTGATCTTTTCAAAGTAAATGATCTTTTCAGTATTAACCATACCCACTTTATAGAGTTTGTTTGCATGGTGCTTTGTCAGCCAATCTATTATAATTATCCAACAGCTCTGTAATTATCTGCTCTCTTTTGCATATACTCTTTCAGGTATCATAATGAATAGGCGATGAGGTGTGCACACATACACAGGGTTCCCTATTCTGAAAGTTTTATTGAGGGGGGTTGGATATTTTTGTTGCTTGCCTGCATTTGCAAAAATTAACAGGACCCAAGCACTAAAGTGTAATATTGTTAAAGGAAAAAACACATTACTACTATAAGAACCTCCACTTGAAAATTACAAAATGCTAAGAGCAGAAGTAAATAAACCAGAACATTTACACTGATGGTAACTCAACTTCTTTGTTAGATGCATGCAAAGCAAATTAAGTTTGATGCACAAAATTGCTTGCAACAGAGCACAGCTCACTGAAATTAAATTCCAACTGAAGTGCTCCATGGAGCTGAAGTTCAAATAATAGTTCAAACCAGGTTGCTTTGAAGTTTCACAAATTGGGCTTCAAATTTGACCATTTCCTAGTAAGCAAGGCTGTAGAATTAATTTACTTTTCATTTGGAAACATGTTATTATCAAATAGGATCTTGCCTACTCCAAAGCATATTAAGTTTTAATTTTCTTTGTCCATTCCATTTTTTCATATTACTTCAGTATTCGGGTTTAATAAATCTAAGCTACTTGGGTTTTATAAATTTGCAATTTTTTATTAGAGCAGGAAAACTAAGCCTAAAAGGCTTTACAGAAAATATTTTCCAGAGTATTGCAATTACCAACCAATTTTTAAGTCAAAATCAAGGATCTATTTTAACCAGTTATTGTATTTGTTCATCTCCAGACTATGTATTCTTTTTCAAATCAAAAGTAAATTCTACAAGAATTGTTTCATAATAGAATATCCTACAACGGCACTGGTCTAGCTGGTTTTGTGCACTGAAGTGCACCGGCTAAAAGAGCTCCTTCTATGCACAGTATCTCAGCAAGGAATAATAAGTTCAAATAAGTCAGTTATAAAATCAGACACTATCACAAAAGAGCTATCAAAATTGCTATGCGCTGGAAATTAAAATGGCTACAGCACACTCATGTAATTTTTCATTATTCAAGCCTTACTGTAACTTACCATTGCAGCCATTACCAGTAGCTGAAAACCTTGCTGTGAACATGGGCTTTTGGTCACCAAAAAAGCTAGCTAGCAAAAGGTTTACACATGCCACAGCAACTCTAGTTCCCATTTCATTTAAAAGCTCACTGAAATTTTAATAGAGATAGCTGAAGAGAACAATACTTACCTGATTGCAACATTGCTTCCATCAATAATGATATGTTTTAAATATGGTTTCCCAGGTTCATTTTTCAATTCCAGTCTGTATGGCTTTTTCAGAGAATCCAAAAATCTCTGAACTCCAGTAACTGAAGGATCAGGATGATGTCTTTGTGGTCCCACTCTCTCTCTATCAGGATTTGAAGGATGCATTTGTGAAGACAATACCTGGTCTGAGATAGGATTTTCTGAGTTTGAGGCTTGGGAACAGCATTGGTTAGATCTCCCTTGAAAAGAGCTGCAGTGTCCTAATTGGTCCTCAGAACCAGGATGACTATTCTGCACAGTTGAGGGCCCTGCAGTTCTAGTCTTAGTCGAGGTGCACTGCACATCTGAGCTCCCTCTGGCTACAAAATCAGCAGATTTTAGAGCTTCAGCTTGTGTAGTCCCAAAAGTTACACCACCATCAGTCTCTGTATCACTTGATCTCAAACTGCAATCCTTACCCGGGCAATAAACATCTCCTTTGTTATAGCACATAGCTGAATTTTTACTTGAAGGAGAAACAGGTTTACATATGTTTATATGCGTTTCATTTTCTTCATCAGCTTGCATGTTTGGTGGATTTCTTATTTTGTGATACTCAGTTTTTGTCTCTCTTGAAGCATGACTGGATTTAAGTGGACTTTTATTGCTTTTGTTTACTAGTTTTTGTGAGTTATTTGCATTACTTCCTAAAAGAGGATTGTCAGTTTTAAGCATTGGAGATGACTGTTCCTGTTCTTTTTGAGATTTTGCATTTTCCTTTTCAATTTCTTCTAACAATGTTAATGGTTCTGCAGATTGCCCTAGGATACCAATGACTTTTTCTACAATATTTTTGCGATATCCCATTGTTTTGAAAAAGTTCACAAGAATTCTATATTCCATTTCCTCACTGATTTCATCATCTACTTTAACATAACTGGAATCATTTGATCTGCTTTCACTACAGCTATCTGAAAGCAGATCAATAACTGCTTCACTATCTGAACAATTACTGTGTGAAAATTTGACTTCCTGATCATTTTCTGAAGAGAACTGCTTTTTAGGAAGCCTTTCCTCATGATAAGAAGATCTTCTTTTACATGACTGTCTTTCTTTAGGCATTACTGTCTCTAACACAGGCACATTTATGGGAGCAAAACTTGTTCCAGGAGCATCAGAAAACACAACATCCATTTGCTTTGTAAGTTCAGTTACAGGTGTCCCAGCATTGTTTCTTTCTTCCTCACCACCTGCTCTTCCACCTCTGTTTGTAGCTATTACTTTGGGGGCTTCCTTACATAAAAAGTCTGTTGGGCTTTCAGAACCTGTCAGATCTATGATATTACTCTGCACTTCACAGCATTCAGCTTGTGTGAGAGCTAGGAGCTCTCTTTTTAGTGAGCTAGGCAAAATCAGTAAATCCATTGTGTATTTATCTGCATGTGCTTCCACAAATTGTCTGAATTGCTTCTTAATCTCTGACTCATTGTCAGTTAATAAGCTTTCATTACTCTCAAAAAGCCTCACAAACTGCTGAATATGACTTTGAGCCATAACAACAGCTTCTGCACCCCCTTTAATACTGAGCAATCCTATTTCCAGCACTGATATATCGGCACAGGTATCCTGAATCAGACTGTTGAGAAACAGGCTTTGTGCACCAACAAAGATGCAGTGCATGTCCTTTGGGTAGTGCTCTTTTTCTTCTAGTTCAGGTTCACAGAGTCCCTTAATATACTCCTAGAAGGATGAGAAGATAACAGAGTGAATATTTGTGAGAAGCTGATACATCAAGTTAGTTTTGGTTATGTCAGAAATAGATAAGTACATTTGGAAATGAAGTCAACTTGGCCTAAGAAAGTTGGGAAAGTAAATGCTGCCAGTAAACTAGATAATGGAGATAAAAGATACCTGAAATTATTTTTAAATAATTAATATCTATATATAGAAGGCTAGCTTATAGAAGACTAACTTTAATATCCTAGTGTTTATTTATAAGTTTACTTGAAACTGATAGCAAAACTGATCAAGCAGTTTAAAAGACAAGTCAAAAAAGATCTATTTTCCCACCCCCATTCTTTGGTCAGAGGATATATGCCTCCTGAATAAATGCCTCACACTAAAGAATTCTACCTAGTCTATAAAACTGAGCTTCTAATAACACTTTCTAAAGGAAAACTTCCAAAGGCTCATCAGAGTGGTAGCCATCCTACATTTTTTAGTTTTTATTATGTGTTACTTATTACTCAATCAAGGACATTGATCCTGTGGCATAGTACAACAGTAGAATCCATTAAAAAAAAAAAAATCTTACAGGGAATTTAAAAAAAAAACCTTACCCCAAACAAACAACAAAAACACTATCTGGATTGTGACAGATTCCCTAATTAACCAAAAAAAAATACTGTATTTTAAAACTACAACTGCCAGACTACCTACTTACAATGGGCATATAACATGGGGGGAAGGGGAGGAGATCACACCCCAAAACTCCACAGCAAGCTGAGGCTTTGAAACTCAGTATTTTGAAAAAGCAGACGATATTGACAAATGACAGAGAACTCCAGGCTCCAGATGGATCTGTGCCCCAGAAGTTCAGGTTTTTAATAGATTAGAAACCAAAAAAACCCAAAACCAACTCCAAACCAATTCCCAGGAAACAAACAAACAAACAACCCCCCAAAAAAACCCAAAACCAAACAAAAAACCCCAAACCAAGCAAAACAAAAGAAAACCCAACCAAACAAATAAAAAAACCAACCAAACAAACAAAAAAAACAAACCAAAACCAACCAACCAAAACCCAAACAAAAATCCCATTGTTATTTCTGCCACCTAAAAGTTACCACCGGAAAATTCACTGTACTACTGCCTCATTTTAAATGTGTCAGAGTTGAGAACTCTGTCAATACAGTGCACTATTTCTTCTTCCAGGTAGCATTATTTTTCCGCTATCTATTTCTGTGCTTTTAAACTCTTATGCAGTGAAACTAGTTTCTAAGCTGTAGTCATTGTTCTGCATATTCCTAAGTATATCAAATTTTATTCTCTGCCTTCACTCTTGGAAACTAAAAGTTCTCCTTTGAATGGTACTGAAAACCGATACAAAGTAATGAATAACATAAGACCACTTTGTATCATCTCTTGAGTTACATTATCTTGATTATCAGGGCAAACTGCTACAAGGCCATATTAGCACAACCTGTTTCTACAACAAAATCCATAGAATTACTTTTTGTTTTAGTCATCATACACATTTAGCAGATCAACAAGATAACAATATAATTAGAAAATAAGATATACTAAATCTGGGAACTTCCCCCACCAGGCAGCACTGAAGAATGAATATACTGCCTGCGAGTGATGAATTACAACAAATTGCTATCACCAAACCTTTTCAAGGGAGACAATGAAGATGTGTAATTGTTGAAGATGTGCAATTGTCTGGTCAATAATCCCTCCAGGTAGGGTCTGAAAACTACCCTACATGTAAGGGGAGTCAAGTCTCCCACACCCTTCAAAGCTTTTGGAGTATGAAACATTTTGTATGTTATTAGGAAAATCAGCAATTAGAAATTGGAATTGTTGTGATATTTGTTTCAGGCTTTCACTTTCTGGAGAGAAAAAAAAAAAAAATGCAGCTACCTGGAAAAGAATGAATAGCTGTTTATGCTACCTGTAACAGTTTCTGGAGTCTCTTAAACCAATTGGGTTAGGGCAAATCTCAGAATCAAGTAAGTCAAGACCCTAAATATTCATAGTATTTTCCTTATAAGAGTCTTATGCATTACACAGTTGAGGAACCAAGTTTTTGAAAGTGGACTGGCTAGTCCATGAAGTAAGTCACAAAACACATGCTAAGGATACCCCACTAACATACATCTGTTCTTAAATAGATACAAAAATCCACATATTGAGATTTGGGGTTTGAAAGCTATCTCTAGCCTTGCCAGTGCTCACACCATCATTCTCATCACACAATTCAAACAGCCATAGTTATCAAGTCCACTATAAGTGATATTAACTTCATCATTACTGCTGAGCCTCCCTCAAAAAGTTTGTTGTACAAGAGATTCCCCAAACTAACTCTCAAACTAACTTCTAAAGTGAAGATAACTAGTGTCAGCCAGAGACTCGCAGAGCCTAGACCGCTCTCCCTTTTAACGTGTTTGGTTAAAAAGAAAGCTATCTGCTCTAGGAAACAGACTGGTGAAGCAAGAAACTCCTACCTTTTCAGACTAGGAAATATTAGCCCTGCTAAACTGACAGCTAGCGCATTAAGTAGGTAATAAGATACTAACTACCACAAAGTTAAGTTTGAAATGCAACTATGAAACGCAGTAACACCCAACCGAGAGTAATTACTCGACTTTGGGAAGAACGGGGATACATTTTCACGGCGTTTCAGAACACAATGTAGCCCGCTCCCGCCCGTGTTTAACCTCCTTTCGCAGAGGTATTTGTCGACGCGGTAGCCTTGACACACCGATGAACTTTGCACTTCTCAGCTGAAGTGTTTCTCTCTATTTTCCAAGCCTGCGTCAACACCACCGGAGACGCCCCGGCACCCGAGACACGCCTGTTTGCCAGGGCAGGGGTCTGTTTCCCCGTGAAGCACCGATTTCTTCATCCCGGCCCCGTACACAAGCAGCCCGAGCCGTGCCCTTGCCGGGAAAGGCTCCGTATGCAAACACGGCCCCGCTCCCCTCCCGAGTGATAGAGGCTCCGCGGCTTCGGCCCGCGCCGCTTCCCACCAGTCCCCCGTACCTTGGCTGCGCGCACGGCCTTCCAGCAGCCCGCCAGCTGCACCCAGATGCGTCGGTCTCCCTGCGCCCCGAGCACGGCCAACTGCACCTCGAACAAGCACTCGATGCGGCCCCGGCTGCCCTCCAGCAGACAGCTCTTCTCCGCAGGGACAGTGAACTCGTCCAGCCACGGCTCGCGGCCGCTGGCTGCCCGCCGAGCCGCCATTACCACTGCTCTATCAGACCCGACATAGCGCTGAGGCTCCCCAAAACAACACGGGGAATCCCCGGCCTTCCTCGGTGTACGTCATCTGATCGCGTCAGGAAGCGGACTGAAGCTTTCTACAGCCGGGGAGCCATCTTTAGTCAGGGCGGCCACAGCGCTCCGCCCTCGGCTGGGCTGTGGCAGGTTAACACCAGCCCTCCCACCCAGCCGCTCGCTAGTCCCGCGGAGGGGTGTGGGGTGTTTGCCGCCGTGTCCCAGGTGCCTTGAGACGATGCCTTGAGCTGCCCATAGCCCCAGGCGCGATCCCCTCAGCGGTTCTTCCCATCCCAGCTGGAAAGAGAACACTCTTACACGATCCAGCAGCCTACGAGGTCTGTTTTTAAGGTACTTTAGTATAGCCGTGGTCTGGTATAGCTGCCTCGGATTTCGTTTAAAAACAATGTGCACTTTGTCCCTCGTGGTAGCAGGGCATAGAAGTGTGCCTTCATCCCCAAAGCCTTAGTTCTGATAGCTTGGAAAATGAAGAAGACACTTTTTTTTTTTTTTTTTTTTTTTTTTTTTTTTTTTTTTTTTTTTTTTTTTTTTTTTTTTTTTACTAAAAAACCAATCAAAGAAAAGTCTTAAAATGAGATGGTAAGGACCAGATTAGTTCTTAAAAAGTAGCTCTGGGACTCCTGAATGCCTGAAATTGGCTTGGAGTTTGCAATACAGACCAGCTGTTACACAGAGTCGATGTCTTAGTGGTTTTTTTTTATCTCTTCCAAGCCCACGCCCAGGTATATACCTTCCAAGTTCCCCCTAGACTATTGGATTCCCACTTGTTTTGTTTGTCTCTTTAGCATTACTGTTGAAGAGTGGGGTTGATTGAACAATGGGATTGTAAATGAAGGAATCTCAAGAATGTTAGGCTTTGAGAAAATGGAAATCACTTAGATAAGCTTTGACAGAACCACCTGGTGGCTACTGATAAGATAACGATCCTAAAACAAAGCGATGAAGAAATAACCACCAGGGGTTCAAAAGCCCACTACCACATTTTTGTAGGCAAACAGGAAGCATTCTCTAAGAATTATGATGGAATGTATGTAATTTAATGAATATGTATGTTTACGGACAATATAATCACAGCCTGGTTGATGCCTGGCAGAGACATGCTTGGAGGAGCTATCCCCGTGTCTCCCAGCACCGCAACAAAGAATACCTGCTTGTCAACTTAAAACTTTGTTGGCGAGTTCCTGGAGTTTTCTCCGACTCACTGTGAAGTTAGTTTTTAGTAGCTGTTCTTTAAATACAGTGTCCCAAGGGAGGACAAGTGCAAATAAATATACATATCTTATACATATCTTGATTTAATTTACTTATATGTTACACCAGTAAATGATTAATATAAAAATGTACATTATCATTTTTATAAAGGCACTTATATCCCTGTTTAGAAACTTTTTAACCAGATGAGTGTTTGCAGTACACAGAATGGTTTGGGTTAGAAAGGACCTTAAGGTTGTCTAGTTCCAACCCCCTGCCATGGGCAGGGATATTTCACTCTAGACCATGTTGATCAAGGCTCTGTCCAACCTGGCCTTAAACACTGTCAGGGATGAGCATTTATCACTTCTTTGGGCAATCTGTTCTCGTGCCTCACCACCCTCACAGTAAACAGCTTCTTCCTTATATCTAACATGAACTTCCCCTAGGTGATGGGTTTAAGTCTGAACCCATCACCCCTTGTCCTATTGCTACAGCCCCTGATTGTTGTGGTTTAAGTCCAGCTGGTAACTCAGAACCACAGAGCTGCTCACTCCCCTTTTCATCCACACCTGCTCAGGACAGGATGAGAAGGAGAATTGAAAGAATGTAAATGGGTTGAGATAAGAACAGTCAGGTAACTAAAACAATACAAGACTACTACAGTTACCACTAATAATAATGATAAGGGAAATAACAAGGGGAGAGAAGACAAAGCTAAAAAGGGAAAAGGAAAAAAACCTAACAGGTGCAAGTGATGCACAATACAATTGCTCACCGCCTGCTGATCGATACCCAACCTGACCTGAGCAGCAATCTGCACCTTCTGGGTAACTGCCCCCAGTTTATATACTGGACATGATATGCTGTGGTATAGAATGCCCCTTTGGCTAGTTTGGGTCAGGTGTCTTACCTTGTGCCCCTCCTCACTGGCAGAGTACCAGAGACTGAAGTTCTTGATCAGGATAAGCATTACTTAGCAACAACTAAAACCAATGGTGTACTATCAGCGTTGCTCTCTGACTAAAGTCAAAACCACAGCATTACATCAGCTACCAGGAAGGAGAAAAGTAGCTGTGACAGCTGAACCCAGGACACTGATGAAAAGTCCCTTCAGATTCTGAAAAACTGCCATGAGGTCTCCACACAGCTTCTCTTCTCCAGTCTGAACAGCCCCAGCCTGTCTTCGTATGGGAAGTGCTCCAGTCCCCTTATCTAGACAGTTACATGTTGTAAACAGGATAGAATTTGACAGTGAGTGTCACATTCCAGAGAGACAGATGCTGTACTTTCCTGAGGATATTTTTTACCTAGTTTTGTGTATTAGACATTTGCATTTTGCCTTCTGATCAAATTATTCTACATCATTCACACATAAGAATTCAACTGACTTTTGTCTAGGCAATTTCTTGAGGTGATTGGTGCCATCAGCTGTTAAAATGTAGTCACTGCAGCTATTATAGTCAATTACAAATGAAATTACAAGCAAGGAGCTTTATAGTAGAAATGGACTCAACAGCATTATGGGATACAAAGTACTAGTAAAATACTGAAAGAGAATGCTTTTATTTCTGTCTACCATTTCAACACAGCCTTTTGGAACATCTCAGGATAACTGAAAGCTAACTGGTTTCTAAGCGGGTAGTGCTTGGTGCTGTGTGTATTTGCTTGTAGCCTGTTATGACATACTCTGTGTATGGTCTCAGTGCTGAATTTATTGTAATCTTTGTAATTCTATATGTATTATTTATAAATCTGTTTTCAAAAGTCATTTGCAGCATTATAATACCTGAAACTGCTCTCAGGAAGGTCCTTGTGAGAATGAATGGTTCTGTAAGACTGTGACTCTAGTCTGCTAAAGCAGGTTAGGTAGAACCTGACAATGTAACATTCCAGACAAACTAAAGCCTTTTTGAAGTGAAATTGACAATGTTATTGAAAAGGATTTACTTATGTTTGCAAGCAGGGGTAGATTATTAAAAAAAAACTTGGAACTTTCTCCCTGCATTGTTATAACTTAGACTAGAAAAAACAAAAACAAACCAAAACATTTATAGCTGGTTTTGTTTCTTGGTTGTTTTTATTTTAATGACCTTTGGAAACTGCAGCCTGAACTTAACCTACCCCACACTGAGAACGAATTGCAAGCCTCTTCTACAAGCCCACATTCAGGTGTATCAAAACTAAATGTGAAGTAGGTTGAGAACACTACAAACTCTATTTCATCTCATAATAGGCTGTTTACAAAGAGGATTTTTTTCCAGGAAGAAAGACTTCTTCAGCTTAAGTGTTTTCCACAGTAAAACATCCCTATTTAGTTGGAAGGCAAATTTCATTTTCCTGCATTTTGTAAGCTCATTTTAGGGAAAGTGCAATATTTAGGTGGTGACAGTCAAAGGAATTGGTTACACCCAATGCCAGCTCTTGCACTTCTACTTAGAACAATAGTGGGATATTTTACAGATCATCCTGTATATAAATAAGTTATTGCCAAATTCATTATTTGTATCACTGTTGGAGAAATATTATGTTTTCTTTCATGTTTTAAAGTGACTGTCTTTGGTTGCTTTGTATAACTTCCTACTTTTAATTAAATTTTCTGTAATTGAAATTTGGGTATGTAAATGGTTTTATGAAGCTGGGTCTTCTTGAAATGTTTGGGCTTGAGCTACATATACCTGGAACAGGAGCAGTGCTAGTTAAACAATATGGAAACCAAACCTTAAACTTATTTCTCAGATGAGTGTTGGTTAAATGAGCTATGCAGTCTATGAAGATGCACTTTACAGATGGTGCTCTGATCTTCATAAACAGTATTACGGTCATCAGTGGGGTTATGCACATTCATGAATTTAAATATATATATTTATGTAATATATATATTATATATATATAACATATATAATATATATTTTTATGCATATAAAATATATATTCATATATATATATATATATATTTTTTTTACAGGATGGGGAACTGTCATGGTTTAAGCCCAGCCAGTTAGCTCAGAACAGTGCAGCCACTTGCTCACACGCCACTCTTGCCTCACATATATATAGTTGTGGTCAATGGCTCAACATCCAGCTAGAGAACAGTGATGAGTGGTGTCCCTCAGGGATTGGTGTAGGGATCAGTCTTGTTCAACATCTTTGTCGCTGACATGGACAGTGGGATTTAGTGTGCCCTCAGCAAGTTTGCCAATGACACCAAGCTGTGTGGTTCGATGGATACAGTGGAGGGAAGGAATGTCATCCAGAGGGAACTTGACACGCTTGTGAGGTGAGCTGATGCCAACCTCATGAAGTGTAACCATGCCAAGTGCAAGGTCCTCCACCTGTGTGGGAGCAATCCCAGGCATAGCTACAGGTTGGGCAAAGAGGAGATTGAGAGCAGCCCTGCGGAGAAGAACTTGGGGTCCTGGTTGATTGATGAGAAAATGAACATGAGGCAGCTTTCAGTGTGCACTTGCAGCCCAGAAAGGCAACCATATCCTGGGCTGCACCAAAAGGAACGTGACCAGCAGATTGAAGGAGGTGATCCTACCCCTCTACTCTGCTCTCGTGAGACCTCACCTGGAGTATTGTGTGCAGTTCTGGTGTCCTCAACATAAAAAGGACATGGAGCTGCTGGAACAAGTGCAGAGGAGGGCCATGAGGATGATCAGGGGACTGGAGCGTTAGTCTCCACTCTCCGTTAGATTTTGCATTGGCCATATGGGGCTGTTAAAGGGTGAGCAGGTCTTACTGATCACTCCTGGACACTCCAGTCTACAGATCACCTTATGAATGAGAATCAGGGAGTCTCAGTTGGTGCGACATTACTGCCAGTGCACTGCTATGGTCGGGATTGGCACTTGTTCTTTGACCTTCAGCAACCCCACAACAGAAGTATCTTCTGAGAGAGCAGGCAAGGTGGACAGCTGCTCAATTTCCTCTATCTCCAGAGCAGCAATACCTAAAGCCCTTTTGGGTCTTCGAAGTACCCTCTCCTGAGGTAGTCTATGTCAGGGATGCATGCAGCTTCTGGACCAGTCACAATGGGGTGCTTTTGCCATTTCCTCCCAGTCAGGATGATTTCAGCCTCCAGTACAGTCAACTCTTGGGGTCATCCTGTCACTACAGAAATAAGGATGGGTTCCACCCCTTGACAGCTTGATGGCATCAGGGTACACTGTGCACCAGTATCTACTAAAGCTTTATACTTCTGTGGGACTGATGTGCCACATTATTTGATCCACACAGTCCAGTAAATTCGATTGTCCCCTACAACATGGCTGGAGGCAGGGCCCCTCTAATAGTCATCACAACTTTGGATGCTGAAGTCTAGTAGAAAGGGATTATTCTATTTTATCACAGGAACTGGAGTAAAATCCCAATCTGCACATACATACAACTTTCAATCTCATTGGCCATTCTGAAACCCTCCAGGTAAAAAGTCCAATCACAATGCTACAGAACCTCTCACAACCCGAACAACCTCTGGCCTTACACACCCTAGCTCATCACCCTAGGCCTTGTAAGGAAACAAGGACTCAGAGCTAATTCCCAAACCCTTCTTCAGGTAATTCTTAGCGCCTTCACTCTCCCACCCTCCAAGGCTCCAAGGTGTGATTGTGTTAGCTCTCACTGGAAGTACCATTTTCCATCCTAAATATTTCCAGGGTGGAGCTTCTTAATTTTTTCTTCTGCAGTTTTGAGTCCTGCTGTTGAGACTGCTTGGTTCACTTGCCATTGCACTTTTTGGGCTGTTTGTTCCAATTCTGCAGCAATTAAAATGTCATCCATATAATGATAGATGAAAACATTCCCAAAGCACTCTCGTATAGGGCTCAAAACTGCTGCTGTGAATTGTTGACATAGTGTGTGGCATTTCATGACACAGACTCAAGTTGGTGCAGAGACTCAGATCCCTGTTTATTACCACCAAGACCTTTTTATCACCTTGTCCAGTACTTTCCCAAGCTGCACATACATACAACGTTCAGTCGCATTGGCCCCTGTGAAACCCTCCAGGTAAATAGTCCAATCGCAATGCTGCAGACCCTCTCACAACCCCCACAGCCTCTGGCCTTACACGCCCCAACTCATCCCCCCAGGCCTTGTCCAAGCACCAAGGCCTCAGAGCTCATTCCCAAACCCTTCCTCATGCAAATCTTAGCGCCTTCACTCCCCACAATGTGCGATCCTGTGCTCGCAGTAAATACAAAGAGAGACTGGCTCAGAAAAACGTCAATACATTTATTTGCAAAACAGCAAAGAAGAAACAAAATGAACAGCAAAGAACAAGCGTTCTTGTTAGAATACAACTCTTCTACCTAAACCTACAACTATGCTACCTAAAACTACAACTATACTGCCTAAAATTTAAACACTTATTCCTAAAACTCTAACTCTTATACCTAACCTATTGTACCTTAACTCTATACCTAAACCTATTCTAACTAAAGCCATAACTTCTTCAGAAACAACAACAACAGCAACAATCTTCTGAAACAGGAACAATCTTCACCAAAACAAGCAACTCTCCAACCAAAACTTCATCGAACTCAGCAGCACTTGCCTTTCCACCAGCCCTGGAAAGAAGCAGCACAAGGTCATTCCAGTGAGGCTACTGATGCTCATTGTGTTTGGCACACGCTGGGGAGAGCGGGACCCTGCCGCGGGGCTCAGCCCTGGCTGGGGCTGGCAGTCGGGCTCTACTCCATCAGGGCACGTGCTGCCTTACCACTGCTCAGGTGGTATCCATGGCCTCATCTCCCTCCTCCTCCACATCCATGGCCTCCTCCCCCTGCTCCTCAACCTCCATTGGCTCCACCTGCAGCCCCACTCCGGTCCTGCTGGTGGCCTTCTCCCCCAGCTGGTGCAAGCATTGGAAAACCCTAAGGCAAAAGGCAAGCAGAAGAGTGCATTGGTGCTGCCCAGAGCAGCGCAGCGCAGCTGTGGGACAGGGCTGCGGGCACCCCGCTCCCCTCTCACTGCCTGGGCAGAGCCGTGGGGTGCTGGGACCCCGGGCAACCCCGTCCCCATCAGGAGCTGGTGCGAGGCCGGGGGCTCCTTGCCCAGCAGCACCCACCAGCTCTGACACGCTGGTGCCTTTAGCTGGAGGAGCCGCATCTTCTTCATCTTGAGAGCCTTGCGGGGCGGCAGCGGCTTCAGGACCTGGCAGGGCACAAAGGGCAGGGGTGAGCGGCCGTGCTCCCTGCCTGCGGGGACAGGGCACAGACCCAGCCCCGTGCCTGCCTCGCCACCCCCCAGCTCCTTACTCGGTGGAGGGAGCCCTTTTCCTCCTCGCCTCCGCAAGGTCTCAGCAAGGCCACCAGCAGGACACTGGTGGCTTTCTTGTGGGGCTGCATTTGCAACTCACAACACAGGGAGCAACGGGGTGGTAAAAGATAGAAGGGATGGGAACACGCGGGCAGGGAAGGTGGTAGGGCAGGAGGGTGGAACAGGAACAGGGTAGAAGGGCAATCCAGGAACAGGGTAAGACGGGTCGGAGCACAAGGGTCGCAGAACAGGAAAGACGTCGGGTCAGGCTGAGGGTCTGTGTTGTTGTGGTGTTGTCTGGCTACGGGCAGTTGCTGCTGCTGCAACGCGGGCTGTGACATCACCCAGAGTTCCGGAACTGCTGCGAGCAGGGGATGGGGACAAGCCCTGCATTGGGCTGCAGCTTCATGGGGGACATTGGGCAATTGTTATGGGACCCTCTGAGATGACAGGGAAACGCTTTGGTGCTTACATCACCAATGGAATGGGTAAAGGCCGCACTGGCCAACTTCATATGTTCCAGGACCATCTGCTTTGCTGCTTCCCTGTCCCACGAGCAGTCAGGGAGCAACATCCCCAAACCCTTCTTCATGCAAATCTTAGCACCTTCACTCCCCACATCTCCCCCTCCTTTCTTTTGTATATTCACTACCAACACCTGATTAAGGGCGCCGTTAAGAACAAACTGCATAAGCTAATAAAAACTATCCAAACAAACATTCTTAAGACAATGTTTTCCATTGTGCTCCTAGCCTAGCAAAGAAACAGTTAAGGAACAGCTCACATTCTGCACTCACAGCTGGCTTCAAACTATAGAGTGAAAATACAGATACCTAGCCCTTTCTAGAGACCCTAGCAAATCCATTTCTTCTGGCTGTGTTCTCATAACCCCCAGCCATCCCACGTGTCCACAGCATTTGAAGATGCCCTTGCTTCCANTCAAACTGTAGAGTGAAAATACAGATACCTAGCCCTTTTTAGAGACCCTAACAAATCCATTTCTTCTGGCCGTGTTCTTATACCCCCAGCCATCCCACGTGTCCACAGCATTTGAAGATGCCCTTGCTTCCAACAGCAGCCTAAAAGGACTCGTCAGTGTGGTAACCGATAGGCACAGGGTGTCTTATCCTGTCCCATTGGTTACAGATGTTGTCTTTTGGCTGGGCGAGAAAGCACGGTAGGGTCAGCCCTCTTGTGATGAAGAGGCAGAAGATAAGGCAGGATGAACCCATCGTGCAGGAACCCAACCAGGTCCTTTCCCTGTGGAAACACAAGCATTCCCTCACCCCCTGTGGGTGCATTTTTAGCAAAGAATGGCCACCTTCCCAAGTCAGCAAGTGCCTACGTGGAGCTCGGCATGAACCGAGAATGGAGAAGGAGGTGGCTAAGGAAGCAAAAGTAAGGGTGCGAGCAAGAAACGAAGAAACTGGAACATGCTTAGATACAAAGTAGTGAACTGTCAGCAAGTTGTAAAGGTTAGGTTCTCATGCGCTTGTTTGATCAGTTGTATACTAGTTGCTGAGTGCTACAAGAGTCTGTATCCAATCATAAGATACCAAGTTCTTGTAAGCAGGTGCAGAGAACAGTATAGAAAGGATAGCTGCTCTGTAACAAAGGGCTTTGTCCGATCCCATTGATCTGTGACTGAGTCCATTTCTGTGGCAATGCCCCACACAATGTGGGGCACCCCCCTATATTTTCATATTGAAGTTGAAGGAATTGAGACGCGTGACACCGAAGAAAGCGGAACGTGGAGACACAGGGACATCGGCTGGATTTGATCCGGCTGGACCAGGATCGGGAGATAGACCCCTCGGAAGGGAGCCTTGTGAGCCCGGAGGACACTGCACCATGCAAATAAGGTGAGCAGACGGGGAGGGATGAGGGAGGTAAGGAGGGAAGGAAAAGAAAGAAAAACCAAAGTGAGCAAAGGAGAAACAGCAATACTTGAAGTGTTCCATCTTATCCTCTCTGCGAGAGGGATAGAGTATGATGCAGCTATGATACAAAAATTGTTGCTCTGGAGTAAGGGGAATAGTTAATCCAGGGGGCTGGCAAAGCCTTTGAGCTAGGGACTTGGGAAAAACTCGCTAAGGAAGAAGCCTCCGTTTTATGGATGTTTCCAGTCCTTCTTAAGGTGAAGGGAGCAACTTTTAATGAGACAGGCTTCAATTTAGTGATGAAAGGGTCAAAGACACATTATTCAGAGGTCGATGAGTCCACCAAATCAGAGGTCTCTTTGTGGAATGGGGCAGGAGTTAAAGTGTGGGACGCAGCCACCAAAGGCAACGACACTGTGAAAAATGCGTTAGTCATTTGGAGAACTGCTTCAGAGACGTTCAAGTCAAAAAGTGAGATCCTGGAGCCCAGTGCTCCCCCCCGGCCCCCAACTTCCCCCGCTTGCCACCGCGGCGGCTGTGAAGGCTGAGCACAGAGATGAAGAGGATCTTTTTGACCCAGGCCCTATTGACCCCGAGAAGGAGCCTGTGCACTTGCATCAGACTGCTGCTGCTNCGGCGGCTGTGAAGGCTGAGCACAGAGATGAAGAGGATCTTTTTGACCCAGGCCCTATTGACCCCGAGAAGGAGCCTGTGCACTTTCATCAGACTGCTGCTGCTGCTGCTGGTCCTGAGGTTCTGAGGCCTGATAATTCCAGTGCTGACCTCAACTCTCCTTTTGGCCCAGAGCCTATTCGTCTGGGAAAGGAGCCTGGTTGATATCCCCCAGATCCTTAGGATAGATAAATGGGCAGTGCAGAGGGAGAAGTGAGATGGGTTCGGGCTGAAGATGTCTTGAAATTTTTGAAGGAATGTGTTGCATGAACTTGTCAGGTCATTCAGAAGCTATACACGAAAGTATCCGTAAGTTGAGAGGTAGTGTGATGAAGTTAAGGGAAGATGATAAAGACTGCCTATCATCACTTCTTTCTGTCTGGGGTAGAACTGGATGGCTATTAGTCTTGGTCAAAGGAGGACTGATCTTGCTGCTTGTCTTTTTTGCCATTATCTGTCAAGTGACTTGTTTGTTTCGATGTTTCCAACGCATGGTTATAAATGCTATGAGGTGTGTTTGGCTCGTGCAACATGAAAAGAAAAGGTGGAGATGCGGGTGGATTTTTAGCAGGGAATGGCCCCGCTCCCAAGCCAGCAAGTGCCTACTGCGAGCTTGACAGGAACCCAGGATAAAGAAAGCCGTGGCTAAAGAAGCAGTAGTACCAGTGTCAGCAACATGAGAAGAAACTGGAATGCGCAAGGCACAAGAGTGAACTGTTAGCAAGCTTCAAAGGCTAGGTTCCCATACCCTTAAGTTAACCAACTGTAACTAGTTGCTGTGTGCTACACTGTATACGTATCTGTTGTAGTTTGAACCCAGCCAGGCAGCAAGCAGCTCGTTCACTCACTCAACCCCCCTTCTTGCCCTCCCTTGCTTCCAGAGAGATGGGGGGA
>NDXB01014637.1:0-18870 GCA_002631895.1 Agapornis roseicollis
ATACCCAGTTCACCTGAGAGCTTCCGGAGGGCGAGTAAATTGTCCCTGGTCTGTCTTTTATTCGCAGTGTACCTATGGAATCCCTTCTTGTTATCCTGAACATCCCTAGCTAAGTTTAATTCTAACTGGGTCTTAGCTTTCCTTACGTGGTCCCTAGCTCCCTGGACAACATCCCTGTATTCATCCCAGGCTGCTTGTCCTTGCTTCCACCTTTTATAAGACTCTTTTTTTCCTTCTAATTTTATTCAGCAGCTCCTTATCCATCCAAGGAGGCCTCATGGCCCTCCTGCTGCACTTCCTTCTAGTTGGGATGCAACACTCCTGAGCTTATAGCAGGTGATCCTTGAATATCATCCAACAGTCTGGGGCCCCCTGCCCTCAAGGGCTATATCCCATGGAACCTTACTAAGCAGATTCCTGAAGAGACCAATGTCTGCTCTGTTGAAGTCCAGGGCAGTGAGTTTGCTGCACACTCTTCTCACTGTCCTGAGGATCTCCAATTTGACCATCTCATGATCACTGCATCCAAGGCTGCCCTGGAGCATCATGTTTCCAATGAGCCCTTCTCTGTTGGTGAGCATGAGGTCAGGCAGGGTACCTCTCCTTTTTGGCTCCTCTATTACTTGCAGAAGGAAGTTGTCTTCCACACAATTGAACAACCTCCTGGATTGCCTGTGCTGGGCTGTACCGTCACTCCAACAGATGTCAGGGTGGTTGAAGTCCCCCATGAGAACAAGGGCCTGCGAGCTTGAGGCTTTTCCTATTTCTCTGTAGAGAGCTTCATCCACAGAGTCCTCTTGATCAGGTGGTTTGTAACAGATCCCCGCAGTTATGTCTCCCATCACTGTTTTCCCTTTAACTCTGACCCACAAATTCTCTGTTAACTGCTCACCTGTCCCCAGAGAGAGTTCCATAGTTTCCAGCCTATCCTAACATAAAGGGCAACTCCCCCTCCCTGCCTGCCAGGCCTGTCTTTCCTAAAAAGCCTGTAACTTTCCATTCCAACACTCCAGTCATAGGAGTCATCCCACCATGTTTCTGCAGATGGGCACACATCTCTAATTCCTCTTGTTTGTTTCCCATGCTACAGATTAGCATCTTATGCTTTTGGGATCTCAGTTTGAAATTTATTACTGTTTTTTAATGTCCAAATATATTTAAATATCACAACATTTACTGAAAACCTAGTTGTTTTGTTTTATCTTTTCTATGACACTTGCTACAATGTAGCCTGTATTTTCAATACCTTAGTAACAGAGATGGAATTAACACTAAAGAAGTCATGAAGCATCTAGGGAAATTTTTTCAGTTAATTACATGAAGTGACATAATGAATGCTACTTAAAATAAAAATATTAATGTGACTCCTATGATAAAGTCTAAATGTTGAGTGTTTTAAGAGCTTTTTATGTAGCCCTTTTCCTCTATGAAAAGTAAATAAACCCACTTTATTAATAATAGATGGATTTGGAAAAGTTGGGCTATTTATTAGACATTCTACCATTATCTGAACAAATAGACATTTCCTTTTAATGGTATCTTATTTACAATAATTTACATCTTATTTACTTAAAAATTGAACTGTTCCAAGAACAACTTGTTAATATTAAATCAATTATTGCACAAAGAAAAATATTACAATCCTATTTTAATGTAAAAATAATTTTCACTTCATGTTATTAAAATTAGTATAGTATGAGAAGACTTATTTCCTGACTTCTAAAATATCAGCAACATTTATCTTCCCTCCAGGGATGTCTTACCCAACAAATGGCTGTACACCACAAAAAACTTGAGTGAACAAATATGTATAGATCACATATAGGTGATTTCTAAAGTAATTACAAAGACAAAAATCTATTTTGAAACAGGAGATAGGACTAGTTATTGAAAAACACTTGAATATTAAAAATTAAGGGGATTATATGGTATTGCCCTTTTTTAAAGTGTAAAATATACAGTTACCGTAACTAATAATAGGAGATAAAAACTGCATGTTGCAGTTATGTGTTTTTCATCTACAGATTGCTTTACAAACATTAAAATACCATTGTAAATGTTAAATATGCCTAACAAGTACTGCAAGTGAAAAATCTTGCTGACTGCATAGGAACATACAGGGGAAAAAAATATTTACTAAGATTGGTGGCAGAACCATTGAATTCAATGGGGCAGCAATTTCTCACCAAACTCAAATAATCATGGGGGATGAAGGTTTCATGGGACATAAATTAAGGAGAGAAAAGTTCATATTTTTCACCAACATGTACAAATGGAAATAAGCCTTCAGCAGTTATAGTTGATGCTGAAGTTTCTCAGGGTACAAGAGCTGAGCTTCTGGTCTTCTGCCTTTGTCATCTCTAACAGGTTTCCCAGTAAAACATTTTTGTAATAGACTATGTAGTTACACAAAGATAACCAAACAACAGTAACAGAAGTATCACCACTTTCCCATAATAGAGGTTCATTACTATATCATACGTACCTACCACTTACATGCATTAAAGAACTTTGTTTCTTCTTTAGTTCTTCAGAAAAAAACCTGTAAAACCTATATTCAAATCCTGAGATTAATACCATAGGAAAATTTACATAAGCTTGAGGGAAGTGGTAAGTGTTATTTTTTAATGGGCCTTTCTGATGTCTCTGTGCACACAGAAGTATTGGACTAGTCTTTTCTAAAAGCTAGTCCCTCCCCTACAAGATTCCTAATGTCTGACAGGATATTATAATCCAATGGAGTATGATGATGATGACTTTTCCATCACTTTAATACATGCTGGTGTTCTTAGATTAACCACGAAAAATAACATTGAGCCATTTTATAGGAATAAACCCATGGAAGTAATAGTAGAGTGTATTACTCAGGGTGATTTCACTACTATTACATTGCAAATCAACCCCAAGACTCTTAATGACTAAGTATGCTGACTCTGGAGAGAGGTGACTATATCACTCACAGATGTCTCCTTGAAAGTAAAAGCAGTGAGTGGCACTTACATGGTCCATAGAGAGCAATAAGCCCCATAATCTTTCAGCTATAAGTACAGTGCAATTATAACAACTGAAGTAAAGGAAATTTCAATGAAAATATAGGGATAATAGATGGAAATAATTAGAGCTTATGATAGTTTGGGGAGACCTGCATGTCCAGGAAGAATGATCTACTAAATTAAGTTCAAAGCACCTATTATATGAGGATGAAAATTACATTTTTGTACTACTTTTTTTTTTTTTTTTAATTTACAGGAAATCATATGTTGGTGCTTATTTCTAAAGGGAACAGAGTTCGCTGTAGACTCAAAATTATCAAGTGATAGATTTCAACCTTCCAGAGGTAAAGGCAATCTGTAAATTAGGCATCTATGCACTTTCCAGTCTACTAGGGTCTCAATGGCACTACAGTGTATTAACTATGTGCTTGTCTTCCTATTTTCCTTACGGACAACAAAACTACTGTCACATTCCTGGTGAAGGGGCAAGACTACAGGATTTAGATGTCCTGCATCACTGCAAACCTTGGCATGTTCTTCCATCAGGTTGCACAGGATGTTATGAGAGAGACATTATTTCTAAAGGTACAGTATAGTTTACCAACAAAACAACAGGTACATTATTGGGTTAAACACTGAGCACCACAGACGGAAAAGGAGATTTCAGGCAAGCCAGCAACTCCAGAGATTCTGTAGGAGTGTGTTAAGGCAAATTTACCAAAGAAGAGGAAATCACTATGGCTCTCCTGAATAATTCTGAAATTCCTAGCATGAGGTTCTGAATGAAAAAAAAACAAACTGAAAAGTAATATTACTTTAAAGCAAAATGCTCATACTCAGTCTAAATAACCAGCAACTGTACTTCGAAACAAAATCTGGGATAACTTGTCATTATGAACGGAAAAGTGCTGATAAAATATGGTGAAAAAACCCACATCATAGACCTCAAATACCCTCATCACAGTTGATGGCTTTTGCAAGCAATACTTATTAAGTACAACTGATACATACTCTCATACTGCTGCCTTTCTTCCCATTTAGTCTTATTTCTACATAGCAGGATAGAGATAGAATCGTAGAGTGGCTATAGGGTTGGAAAGGACCTTATGATTATCTAGTTCCAACCCCCCTGCCATGTGCAGAGACGTCTCACACTAAACAGTGTCACCCAAGGCTCTGTCCAACCTGTCCTTGAACACTGCCAGGGATGAAGCATTCACAACTTCGCTGGGCCACCTGTTCCAGTGCCTCACTACCCTCAAAGTAAAGAATTTCTTCCTTTTGTCTAACCTGAACTTCTGCTATTTTAAGTTTGAACCCATTACCCCTTGCCCTATTGCTACAGTCCCTGAAGAAGAGTACCTCTCTGATGTCCCTATAGTCCCCCTTCAGATATTCAGGTAAAGAGGAAGGGCTCATTGTTGCTGCTACATTTAGTTGCAGTGAAATTGAGGCACTAACAATAATCTATGCTGGCTGCAGAATGGGTAAAACTCTGGTTGACACCTTCTCAAAGAATCTTAAAAAGCATGGCAGAGAAGACTGGGCAAAGAGCATGACAAGCTTAATTCTTGTTTGGGATTCTGAACTGCAGAGTTGCTCCGAACAGTTCTTGGAAACTAAGTTGGGAATATTTTTTTCTGCAGCAGTCACCCGTGTTTTTATAAAGTTATGGTTGTAATTTCTTAGCTGGTCTTAAAAGTCTTAAAAAACCATAGTCTTGATGTCATTTGAGGGAGTGGTGCTGCAGGAGCAAACATAAAAGATACCATGAAAAAGTTAAATGGCAGACAGCAAATGTAACATTCAAGAAGCACTGATGAAGCTACTGTCTTCTCTCACTAGTTCTGCTGTAGAAGCTCCATGTGTAAGCAGATGAGCATGCTTTGTATGCTGAAACTCTGCAGAGTAGACTCATTAAACTTGCATAGCTGTATTTCCTAAATAAAATGTATTGTTACGAAAATGTAGACAGACATTTTTATTGCCTTCATTTCAAAAGGCACTTTCAGATATGTTATTTCTCATAGCTATTCGGTATTAAAAAATAGAAAATGCATCAGTCCTATTCAAGTCACATCTGTATCACTGCTGATGCAACTGATACACAAAACAGTCAATATGTTTCTTCAGTGTTAAGTTCCTGAGGTACTTCAACTGCATGGGTATGGAAAGTATACCTGTTATTAAGGTATTCAAGCCTTTTCTCTATTGCATTTCAGTTACTGTGTAGAACCTGACAGCTCAGTGGACAGCAGCTAGTTAAGAAAAAAACATAGTAATTCAGGTTAGAGAAGACCATTGAGACCATTCACTTTTTTCCTCATCTTGCTGAAATCTTAATATATTATTTTAGGTGTGTAGGATGGAAACTAGAAAGTATTATTGCCATCTTAGCTGGGCAAGGAAGAAACTCAGACAAAAATAAGTCAAGGCAATAGTTCAAGGTACTCAGGTATCTTTTTCCAAACCTGTGACACTGTTCCTAAATAAATAAATAAAAAAATAAGAAAACAAAACAAAAAAAACCCCCAAACAAGCAAACAAACAAAAACCCAAAACAAAACCAACCAACCAACCAAACCAACCCCCACAAACAAGCAACCAATCCCCAAGCCCAGAAAACGCCACCTGTTTTCCTTATGTGTTACTTCTTTGTTACAATAGCACACTGCTTTAAGCGTAGCCTTAGGAAAGGGTGTTGAGTACGCTCTCCTGGTAAAAGAGCAGAGCAGTACTCTTGTGCTTTATGACTTAGCTTCCTTCTTTGCCATACAGGAAGCAACAAACTTCTGCTCCCTGAAGCAAATCAGAGCACACTCCAGCCTGATTTACCAAAAGTACATGCACACATTCTAAACTCTTTTCCTTCTGAATCACTCCATGCATGCTAAATTGGGGAGCAAGATGCATGAGCAGCATCTATAATCCTTGCACACAACCATAATCCTTGAGCAATACTTGGATATTTTTTAGCATCAGAAGGACAGTTCATTTTAACTCCCTTCATGCTTCCTCACTGAAACCAAGTTGGACTGCCTTTCATGTCACATATGTATGGGAATGTTTGATAAACATTAAGTTCAAGCTCATAAAAGAAAATCAGACAAAGCATGCAATTAACAAGTAAACATGCCATAGATTCAACCTGGGCTGTCTCTTAATTTTCTGCATTACCTTTACATTATTTGTTCCTTAAGACCAGTTTTATTTTCAAAGTAGAACTGGAAAAAGTCACCCAAATGTGACATAGTAAGAATTCTTCACTGCTGATATGCACACCCCTGAGTTCATTCCTCCATTACAAACTGCTTGTTTTAACGATCCTCCTAGTTGTCACGTATTCAGGATAAAAATAAAAACATGTAGGTTAGAACTTATTCCATAACCCCCTTGCTAGGATGAAGTTTGAACTTCTTTAACTATGGGGTTTTTAAGTTGCATGCAGTGGATTTTAAGCTTTACTTTCATCTAGCTTTTCATAAAAAGAGGCATCTCATGAAAGTGTCATGGGATAACAGTCTAAATCCTTGCCTTGTTTTAATTAGATTATGAATCCTGCTGTGTTTAATTATCCCGTCTTATTATAAATTTGATGATAAAGACAACACACACACACAAAAATACATTTTTCCCTTGTTTTTCAGAAAGAGCTGTCATGCTCTGTTTGGATCTCAAATTTACAGAACAGTGTACTGTGCGTCTTAAACTTTGTTTCATAAACTCATTAAGAAATACAACAAGCACATGATGAACAGCTCAATTCCCTTTTGTCTATACTAGCCTTATCACATTAATTCATATATTCACCATTCAAGTCATAAGATCTCATAACAAATTCTGCAACTCTTATTTTGTGCACCTACAAGAAGCATAACACAAAAAAATTTAATAGAGTGGTTTCTAGCTGAAGGGGAGAGCATCCATCCTTGCTCCTCAAGTACATTGTGGGTTTTCCCCTCTATCATGAAAGGCAGCACAAAAGCCTGGCTGCTGTTGGATCATCTTCAAAAGTTTTTTGGGTAAGCTGATGTTTAATACCTTTAGTACCTCTCATATGATGACAGGCTGAAAAAAATGGGGCTGTTCAGCCTGGAGAAGAGAAGGCTGCGTGGAGACCTCATAGAAGCCTTCCAGTATCTGAAGGAGAGATACAAGGATGCTGGAGAGGGACCCTTCATCAGGAACTGAACTGATAGGACAAGGGGCAATGGGTTCAAACTTAAACGGGGGAGATTTAGGTTGAATGTAAGGAAGAAGTTCTTTACTGTGAGGATGGTGAGACACTGGAACAAGCTGGAAATTGTGAAAGCTCCATCCCTGGCAGTGTTCAAGGCCAGGTTGGACAGGGCCTTGAGCAACTTGGTCTATTGGAAGGTGTCCCTGCCTGTGACAGGGGTTTGGAACTGGATGATCTTAAGATCGTTTTCCAATCCTAACCATTCTATGATTGCATGATTTTAAAAAGTACCATGTTTGACTTTTTTTCACAGCTCTATAATAAAACCATCATATTTTTAGACATAATTATATATCAGAAATATAGTCACTTTAAGAAATACTGCAAATTCAAAAGCATTTATAATACTTTCTATTATATACTTATTGAAATTTTCAGATTTATAGAAGCAATACCTAATTAATTAACCTGCATTTTTTCAATACGTTGATTAATCAAGAGCTGAATCTGGAGCTTCATGAACAGTGGTGCACTAACATGTATACTAGATATAAAAAACTGTATTAAACTTCTCACCTTATAAGTATGGCAAAGTTATCTGTTTAGGCTTTTCCCTATTCAACTTCATATCAAACAAGGAAAAAAAGTGGTTTTAATTTTAACTGCAAGTTTGGTTTTTTTTTTGTTGTTTTTTTTTAATATACTGCCATTCCTCCTACACACCAACCAGTACATTCACTCATGGATTTATTGTGCCTTACAAGTAATTGGGGGTAGGTGGTATTTCAAGTGTTACAGAGCCATTAATTGCCAACTGTTTTAATTTGAAAACATTACAGTGAATCTGCAACTTTTCTATAAATAGTATACGGCAAAATATATGCTGAAGTGTAAAGAGACTTGAATACATTGTGCGGTAATACAGCACTAACCATTTTGCTACCTCAAATAGGAAGAAATATTGTTAACTAATAATAGAGATGGAATGTGGTAAGAAATTTTGCTGGAAATAATTTTCTATAAAAAAATCTTTCTGTAATTATTTAAGTCACATAATACTGTGTTCCTATCCCTGCTTACTTGAGCTTGAATCAAATTATTAAGAAGTATTCAATACTTGGGGAGAGGAACAAAAAAATTTATAGAGCATAAAAATCTAAATTCAACCAGTAAAGAACTAGGCAGAGCTAGATGTAAAGTTTAATAAATCAAAACTAAATATCTGTTTTTCCTTTAAATGTTTTTTCTACATTGCACATTATTTTTCTCCTCCTCTATAAGTGAGCTTCTTATTAAGTAGAGTTAAGATGAAATTAGGGGAAAAGAAATAAAAAAAAATTACTATAGTTTTTTACCACTTGAAAACAACCACTAAAGAAAATACCAGAAAAAAACCAAACAAAATCAAAACAAACAAAAAACCGAACAACATCCCCCTCAGCCCCCCCCAACCAAAACAGAAAAAAACCTTAGAACATTAGTAATTTCTTCATTTCAGCACTTCAATGTAATCTTCCATCGAATTAGCTGTGAGGTCTAATTTTGATTTGAAACACTGACACCCTGTACCAAAATGATGATTTAAGTTTTCTCATGTGCGTTTTTGTTCCAGTTTAGAGTGTTTTGGATTTAGCCATGTACAGAACAATGTAGGAAATAAGGGAGTGGACACTGAATCAGCAAGACATTAGCAAGATGTAGGAATTTATTTATGCTGTCTCAGTTTGGAGGTTTTGTTGGTTGGTTGGTTTTGGAGGTGGCTGTTTTTCCTAGTACAGATGTTTTACCTAGCCAGTAAACATTACAACTATCTCCATCCGTTAGGTCTCAGGTCTGCAATCCAGAAGCATACAGTCACATTTAAGGAGTAACAAGAATGAATAAGTCCTAATTTATTTTTACCTAATCCTGTCACTTATGAAGTCACGAGTAACTCTGGGAGAGACACAGAAGAGACAAAGAGAGATCTTGAGTATCTGAGTAGAACAGAGGGAACCCTGCAGCTCTTCAACACCCTGTCTCCATGCAGCATAGTTCAAACTACTCTGCTGACCTACATGGCCTTCCTTCCAAAGAGTACCACCTCCTTTACAGAACAGGGAAGTTACTTAATTTGTGATACTGTGTATATATCTGGAATTGAGATGCTGTGACATCAACTCCATTTAGCTTCCATGTTGTCAATTTGGTCTTAAGTCTAGACAAGCATGGCTTATAAGTACCTGTTTATTGGAAAGCACCTAGTTTGTATGGATACTACAGTGATTGCCACGATGACACGCGGAACCTTTCTTCCTATGTCACTTTTCGTTTTTACAACTTATTGCCTGCAATAACTCAAAGGAGGTAACTAACTTTCCACAAGTTATACTTCAACTCCAGGATTTTAAACAGATATAGCCTACTGCAAAGTCTAAAGAGGTTATAGAGAGATCTAAGTACCGTACAAGCAGCTGTAAACTACTTCAGAAACCCTTTGGAAAAAAATGATTTCTCTTGGTGCTGGCTGTCCTATCATTCATGTATGTAAAGCTCTTCAACAAACAAACCTGAGATGAGGTTCTGGCCTGAGATACAACATTGCTCTCATTTAACAAATCATAACTCTTAATGTGAAAAGCCCAAAAGCCCTGAATAAATTTTCGTTCATATGACTTGAGATAGACTACAGCACAATAAGTTTGTGAGATACACATACTATAACATATAATACATCCTCAAAAATTTCAAACCCAGGTATTTATACAATATACGGTCCTTACTCAGCATTCTTACGGAAGTTCTGTGCACATTTTAGAGTTCAAGTGAATCTCAACATAAACCTGCAGGAACAGAACAACAACTCTGATCATACCTAGCAAATATCATCTGCATTCAAACCAGGAGAGAAAAGGCAAGAATGGATTCATTCTTGACACAGCAAATCAAAATCTAGGAAGCTTGCAATATAAGGACAGTAGCATTTGCAGTACCAACAATTTTTAATGCATTGGAAGTGGAACTACCCCTTTTCCATACATACCAGGAAAAAGAGCTACGTTTTTTGAGCCTTTTCTAACATTGGAATACTCTCCCTAGAAGTACACTACTTCAGATCATAACCGTTTTACTGAAATAAATGCGGGCAAAATGTCAACTCCATGCCTGCTATGTGCATCTGATGTATCAGATATAAATAATACAGCCTCAAATAGTATCAACTAGGTATAAGATCTAACCAATATGAACAGATGGAACAAGGAGAAGCACTTCAGAAATGGTACTTATGCAGAAGTGACTGTTGCTCAAACTGAAAACAGTAAGGTTGATAGCTTAAACTAGGCTATTCTCTTTACTAGCTTAAATAACATGGTAAATATTATTTTTCATTGTACAATGTATCACCTACAAGAGTCTGCTTTGTTTTTCAGGTCATGTACAATTAATAAGTGTTTTCTTAATTCCAAGAGAAAATATACCATTCACCAGAAGTTCACTGACAGCCTTAAAATCCATTTTGACATCCACCATTATCGCACGATGTAGAAGCCCCCAAACCATGCTACAGTCTGTGTCTGACTATACACTGTCAATACGAGAGACACTAGGGAGAAGATACCCTTATCCAACAGCAGAAATTACTTTTCATAGAATCATAGAACAGTTAGGGTTAAAAAGGACCTTAAGATCATACAGTTTCAACCCCCTGGCATAAGCAGGGACACATCACACTAAACCATGCCACGCAAGGTTTTGTCCAACTTGACCTTGAACACTGCCAGGGATGGAGCATTCACAACTGCCCTGGCCAACCATTCCAGTGCCTCACCACCCTCACAATAAAGAATTTCTTCCTTATATCCAATCTAAACCTCCCCTGTTTAAGTTTTAACCCGTTACGCCTTGTCCTGTCAAGGTGGAAGAATTTTTATTATTGTATTATTCAAGGGAACCATCTGTGATTAGATTTTGCTGTCATTATAGTCAAGGCACAAAGCCATTGCATGGTTGATATATCTTAAAAGTAATTTTTTTCCCATGTTTCAGAATCCACTTGCAATGGCCTATGGAAAAAGTCCTGTGGAAGCAATGATTCATATGAATCTAGGATTTGCCTGCTATTCCTGTTCTGAAAGATACCTCTTGCAATTAACGTTACCAATTAACTTGACATAAAGTAATGAAAAAACATCACAATCACACTAACACATAAATATTGTTCACAATTGTGTGGTCAGCCAAAAGAGAATATCATATGGCTCAGGCTGAAAACAGCACAAAAGCTGAAAAGCTCAGAGTGATTCCAAAGATGGCTTTGAAGTCAATGAACTGCCAAGTCATGATCTAATTCAGCAAGATACAGGAATACACGCCTAACTTCAAACATCAAAGTAGGCCAGCTCAACTTATTTGCATTATGGCAACTTCATATGAAAAACGTAAATGAGAATCAGATACATCTACTTCAAAGAGCCTTCTCCTGAAATTGTAGTGAAACACAGTGAAATACATGACCTAATTCCACAAACTTTTACTGTCCTTATGAAGCACTAGATAGGTACTGCCTTTATCCAAGTTGTAGGCATGGTTATTTTGTGTTATTTTGTGTTATTTCTTATAACCACTACATTGATACATTTCTGGACCTCTCAGATCATAGGTTTCCATACTGCTGATGAAGAAGCAGAGTTACAAATGAAATTATATGACATGTCCACAAAACTCTTTAATAGAAAAAAAACTTATTTAAGAGAAAGTGCAGAAAATATAGATGAATATATATAATCAGATGCTGCTGTTTAGAAAGATGCTTATTTTTATAAAGCAGAATCTTTGCACCTGACAAAAGTTTAGAAAACAGTAGCACTACCTAAAATATTATGAAGCAGAGCTCACCAGTAAAAACTGCATCTGTGGATCTCTGCAAGTAATGCCAGATTTTGACATGCACCTGTGTCAAACTGCAGTGCCCAGGAGGATATTACTTTAGTTTATTGTAAGTTACAAATATCTGATAGTGACTGCTCTACTATGTTAATGACACCTTTAAGGGACAAAAGAATAGGCAGAAAGTTAACTCAGGGTGGTTATCTCAGCAATGCAGTCAAGGTAGAATTTGTTCCTCAGTGCATAACATTAAATTAATTGTTTAGTACAAATAATCCCATGTCAATGAAATTAGCTTGTAGTTTGTTTTAAAAGGTTTTGGCAGAAAGATGGGTTTACTAATGCAAGTAACTTTTGGAGAGTGTAGCATTATAAGGCTGATGATGGCATTGCATTTCCCTCCTTTGTCACTGGTGGGGTTCTATTGGGATCATCTAATAAAGACAGTTGATTCGGAAAAAACCTCCAGGAACAAACCTGCCAACAAAGTTTTCAAGCTGACAAGCAGGTATTCTCTATTGCGACACCTGGAGACACGGGGGATAGCTTCTCCTAATGTGTGCCCCTGTACTACTACACAAGCCATCCTTATATAGTCCCTGGGCTTACATACATATTCATGAGGCTACGTATGGATTAAATAATTTTCCAGAAAGTTCCCCGCATGCGTACAGAATTGTGGCAGTGGTCTCTGAGGGTTGTTTACTTCTTCCAACAATCTTCATCACTCCTGGCAGCCTTTGAAGCATGCACAGTAGATGCTTATACCAGTCTAATTGATTCGTTAGCACCAGAGACATAATAATCCTCCTATCCTCCTATTTATCCGTTAGTTTAACTGTAGCCCTTCCTGGACACCTGCCATTCCCAGATACTCCTTATCCCTGTGTCCGGTTCTTCTAGACTCTTTTTCTTAAAACTGTGTCAACTATAACGATTTATCTTGTACAAGAATTCTCAGCATGTTCTTTAGCTGTACTCTATTTTCTGTATGTATCATGCACCTCAGTAATTTTCCATTGCTACTGTTACAAAGCCATCAAACTTAACATTACTTAAAACTAATTCTAAAGGTTTATATATTCCATTTTGTGATTTTGTGCCCACTTTGTTTCACAGTTGACAAAAATAACCACATCTGGGAATCTAGTCTGTGCTTCACAGGGTTTAATTTCTCAGAAGTGTTGTAAAGACAGATGAGATAATCAGAAGGTTAGAATAAATTAAAAGACAAACCCACAAATTTCTGCATTACATAGACTGCGTATAAAAGGCAGATAAATTTGAAGGAGAAAGTCTGTAACTGGAAAAACAGAACAGCCTACTTGAATTACCTTCCTTACTCTGCATCCTGTTCCGCTATATCCATAATGCTTTTTTACAAGTTCTACTATTCCAAAAAAACAAAGTAATTCAGATTACAGTTTTACTCCTTAGGCTGAAAGAAATAATAAAATTACAACTGTCTTTTCTTTCCTGCATTTTCAGTATATAAAAAAAAAATGAACAGATGTTTTAAATTCTTTCCTGCATCAGCATAACATTTCCTACATTATTTATTTGTAAAATACATAATAAGCAGTACAGATATTTTTAACCATCTTTCTGACTGGTCATTTTTCATACTGCACATTTCACACTGCACACTACTCAGTCCTCCACTTACGTACCTTTTTATTCATTCAGTTTTCATCTATGCAATTTGTTGGTGCAATATAAGGGCAGTTCTGTCAGTCCAACAGATGCAGAAATGATACCTTTCAAAAGGCAAGTGCTGTTATATTACATTTTTTGTTTAAAACATAACTCAAGTGAACATATATTTTTAGTGAATGAAAACATTAAGAGACTAAAAAGGGAATCATGTATACAGTACCCTCTCCACTTTGAGTGGAGAACAAAAAAATATGCAAGCCTGAAGAAACATCATTCCTAGAAGCCTTCGGTTAGGCTGGTCTTTCAAATCAAGTGACTGCATGAGGAAGAGATGTAATTCTGTGTTTTGCACACTATTAGCTGAAAAAACAATACTGCAGGGGATTTTCTGCTGTGTCAAAGGTTCACAACTTCTGTGTTTTCATTTTCTTAGAAGCTCTCATACCAATGGTATTGCCTCCCAACTTTCAGACTTTTTTTGGGTTGCATTCTTGAACACATAGTAACTAAAGTTTAGAGGTCAAGTCTGGAAGAAAAGGGGCAAATAATCACTGTTTTGCTAATTAAGATGTCTGTTTTCTACTGTGCATTTATAAAATATTATGAAAACCTCAGGAATTTGTTTTGATGATTAACAAAAAGTTTAAGCTATGTGAAACTTTCTCTACTGAAATGCTTATGGACACTTTGAACTTTAAAAGCTTCCAATTATGGTCTAATGCAAACTATATGAAGAATTGGTTATATATAGCTTTTTTTAGCCCACATCAAATATTCTAACTGGGTTCTGCTTCTGAACGCAAGGCAGAGGAAACAATAATGATGGCTGTTATATAACAGTGTTCAGCAAGTGACTTATATATAGTTACAACATTTCAAGGAATTACACCTTCAGTAGACAAAGCAGCTACAGATAAACCCTGATTTACAACAGATATAACCTCATGTCAAAAGGAACCACATGATCTTAATGCTTCCCTACATCTGTTTTCATAACTATAGATGGTCAAAAATACCAGTTTCCATGTCATGAATCTACATTAGCCCAGATTAAACACTATGTAAATTATGAGGGAATGTTCAGGGAGCCCAGAATTTCTGGATTTAACCCCCAAGATACAAAACATTTTTTCTTGATTGTATCAAACCAACTGTAAAAACTCTGTGAATACTGCCCTTAGTCATAAATTTCAGGACATCAAGCAGGCCAGGTAGAGCCGGGTCAGAGTGCATCCTCTCCTCCCAAACTCTGAGTACTTTAAAATTTATTTACCGGCATGATACTTACCTTTAAAATCTATTATATTCAATCAAATTTAAAAATGTGGAAGTTATCAGCAAAAAGGAACCAAGCCTATTAGGCGGCTTTAATAGCATCTACTCTATTTTGACTTAAGGCAGATTCCCAGTTCCCACACAGTTTTTCAGACTTCATATAGTTAAAGAAAATTCTGAAGAATAACTTGGCCACTACATATGTACTTTGAAATCTATTTTCTAAAAGCCAATTAATAATATATCATCATTTTATAGTAAGGCTTTTATAAGAGATTGATTAGCTGCTTGCAAAGCACCAAAATAGCATTAAAACTTCAGCTCCAGCAAGTACAAAAAAAAACCCACTGTGCATAGTATGTGTATATTCACTCTATACCACAGGTTTCAACACCTAAACCTTTATGTGACTACTGGAAACAGAAGCAAACCTTGGGACAGTACAGAGTATGGCTCACATCCTAGCACGGAACATCTGGTGTTGCTGCAGGCTTGCAAAGCAATCACCACAGGCAGTCCTAGTAAAACTGGGGCTTGAAATACCAGCAAGACTGGTGGGGAGGGGGCATGGGGTGGTGGGTGGGATCAAGTCGAAGCCCTCTTTGGTTAGAAAAGGAAAAACAAACCCCGAACAAACCAACCCACAATAAAAAAAAACAAAAACAAAAAAACCAACCCAACAAAAAACCCCCAAACCCAAAACTACCAAAAAACCCCTAAACCAACCAACCCCAAACAACCCTCCCCCCCAAAAAAAAAAAAAAAAAAAAAAAAAACCCAAAAAAAAAAAAGGAAAAAAAANCCAACAAAAAACCCCCAAACCCAAAACTACCAAAAAACCCCTAAACCAACCAACCCCAAACAACCCTCCCCCCCGAAAAAAAAAAAAGAAAAAAAATAGTCCTGAAGATAAATTGGGACAAATTCACCATACATGGCATTACTTAAGCTGAGGACACTTAGCAAATTCTTGCACCCTAAATACAGAGAAGCTCACATACAGACATCATGCTTTCAGCCTACTCCATTATCACAGCAGTAAACCTAACAAAGGGTCAGACTAGGTACCTGGATATTGAAACAGACTCTTAGAATTCAAACCTGTAATGAGTGCCCTGGCTTAAGGCACATTAAGACAACAAAGTTAGTCTAGAAACACTGATGTAATTGACAGGAAAAGTTGGCCCAAATTCTATTTCCAACTGCCTTGTCTAACTAAAAAGAACACTGTTGGATTATTACACATATGATGTCTACTGCAACTGAGAGCCTTAGCATACTGGTGCTGTACTCTCTAGTGATATAAATGCTATGTATATAGTTCTGAGTTCAGCTTTAGAACTGTACAGGTATAGATCTGTCATTTTCTATCTCTTCCTTATGGTACTTTGTTTTTAAATATCCCATGGGTTGTAGAAAACACATCCAGAGAGCATATTTGGAAATACTGAATTTCCTCCATTGCCAGCAAGAAAGCCCTATTGTAGTGCAGTCTTCCTGCAATGAAAGGAGCTCACTGTCAACATATTAAAGCAAAATCTCCCTGTTTAACAACATGAATGACATAAGTACTGTAAACGTAGTCTTGGGATTTCGTTCAGACTGTTGTGGACATGCCTGAGGTTCATTAAGGCTCGCGAAGAACTGATGCAGTTCTGTATTACTAATTCAGGTCTGGCAATAGTACTTCTGTCACTTAAAATGCAAAGCTGCAGAGAAAAAGGGACTATTCAGACTTCTGGTGAAATGAAACATCACCATCCAAACTTACTTTACTTGCCATTAACCAAGAAGATGCCTCTCAAATTAGACATTAGTTAACAGAGTGTTTGTTCTGCAGACTTATTATGACCTCAGCTCCTGCTATGTGTTTTTTCTCTGAAGTATAAACTTAAAGCTTAAGCTACCTGCACTATAAAGAAAAGATACAGCTATTACATATGATTCATTGCTGATTCTTTCTATTTCTAAGTATAGTTTGAAAGAAAAGAAAGTTCAGCAACATCATGAGGGTTGCTTGTGAAACAAGCAGCTTGAAAAACTCTAGAGATTCTCTGAACTGCAGGCTATGTCCATTCAAATAATTTGTTATCACCAAAACAACACAGATGACAAAACCACAATGTCAAGAGCTGGTTGAGACCTTCCACTTCTTTGACCCCTTCAGTAATTACCAGCAGTGACACAACAGTAAAACAGCACTCTGATTCCCCCTACTACCTCCCAATTCTCTCTCCCTACAATACACCAATCACCAGCTAAGCAATAAGCTTACCTGAATTATTCTGCCCAAGAGATACTCTTTCAAAATGGGAGTTCTTGTACCTGGCAGGACTAGCCAAACTATGGAAGCGAACACAGTACTGTAAGCCATAATGTCTTATTTCACACATAGCTTTGCTACACAAAATTCATCAGATCAGCTAAGTTACTGTTTCAAAAGTTGCAATTGCTAAGAGATCAAGTGATTGGACATGTCAGCCCTTCATGAACAACAAAAATAGCAATCTCAACAAAGATTTGCTTCAGCTCAGAAACTTACATTTATCTCTTAAAATTTATATAATAAACAGCCTCTGAATACTGTTAACTAATCCCACTCTTTGCCCCAAACATTCTTAGTGATATTTCTTCCAGCAAACAAAATCAATCATCACTGTTACAAGTCTCCTAAACTGTTTCAATGAATAAAATATCCATGATGGTAAATAGAGATTGTTAAAAATGCCTGGTTTCTGTATCATATAATCATATTATCTTTCAATTTTCATTGCATTTCTCTTGTTTCAATTTCAAACTATTATATTCTTAGAAAAATGTATCAAAAAGTCTCAGCCTGCATCTACTTCACTTCTGGAATTTTACGTCTAATATGAGATGCAGATAAGAACAAGCAAGATCTTTAAAAACAGATTCTCTGGTATGATGATGAAACACCTTTGCTTATCCCATGCTAAGATCCTTCAGCACAATTTATTCTCTACCATAGCAGTATGCACGAAGAGCTAACATTCTTTTTCTCTCTCTTGTGTCATTGTGCAAGGCAACCACACACAAATACAGACCATCTGTTTTAATTTAATATTTTCCTCCCTTTAAGCATTCAGGCTACTCGTATCAGAAAGACCTAGACAAAACAAGGGTTTAAAAGTATACTCCTGGGGCCCTGTGCAAATTGCAGTGATGACTTTTGAACAGTATTGCATAAACTCTCCTGTGCCATTACCCTTCCCAGAGCATTTTGAATTTCATTTCTGGAGACATAATGACACAAAGGGGTGATTTCAAGCTGCTGGTTCTCACTTTTTCTAATGAATAATAGTGGGCCCTTAGAAAGAAAGCTTTGGGGATGAATGACAACACAGAGAGGCTGGGGTCAGTCACCAGCATTTACACTCTTGTCACATACAGAACATTGTTTTAACTGTATCCAAAATACAGTTCTTAATTATATCATACCTAGGGAGTGGGAGTAAAACATGCTAATGAGGGACAGATCTTTTTTTGTGGCACAGTGAGTGAAAGGACACTTGATATCGCATATATTGCAACAACAGATAAATAGAAAAAGATCACAGTACAGAGGGAGGAAGAGTGAACAAGAAGGGAAAACAGGAGAGGTATCACCAAGGTCAGAGTGAGGAAGCGGAGGTATTCCATGGTGCCAGAGCCAGTATGACCTGCAGTCTGTGGAAAAGCCCATACCAAATTATTCACTGAAGTCCGTAACAGAGGCCACACAAAAGCAGATGGAAGGAACTGAAGCCTGTGGAGAGCCCACAAGGGAGCAAAGCTGAGTTTCTGTAACAGGTCTGCAAACAGTTGAAAGTATTGTGCGCAGTTCTGGTGTCCTCAACATAAAAAGGACATGAAGCTGTTGGAACAAGTCCAGAGGAGGGC
>NDXB01014638.1:8510-23510 GCA_002631895.1 Agapornis roseicollis
TTTTTTTTTTTTTTTTTTTGTAACAGATCTGGCAAAATACATACACCCATTCCATTTAACAACTCCAATAAAATAATATTCAGCACAGCTAAAATTTGACAACAGTCGTCCTTCGGACTTACTATCTTTATTTTTTTCATATTAAACCCAAAGGGTGCGTTGTGGGAAAAGGGGAGGTTTCATATTAGACTGCAGTATATGTATTTCCAGTAGCACTGCATTGTCTGATAGTCTGAGTAGTTGCAACAATGTGCTCATTATGAATTGGGTTCAGGAGGTTCTGCTGTACTCCACTCTCAAGCACTGGCTGCATGCAGCCCACCTGGAACGCTTGGTTTAGCTCTGTTTTCTCCCTCTTGGCTTGTGGCTCTCCATTTTCATCCAGCTCTTCATCTATTTCACTTTCAACTTCACTGCCCTCATCTGTACAAACAAACCACCATGAAAGTAGCATGAAGAAAAAAAAGTCCAATACAAGGGCCTTTATTTTGTAAATAATAGTTGAAATAGAAAGATACAGGGAAGATTAGGAATCTGGCAAAGTACAACCTGAAAAGTAAAATTTTAATGGAAAAGCTCAACAATTATCTCAAATAGGTAAAAAGACTCTTAGCCTTGATCACTTGAATTACACACTGTTGAAACAGTACGTGCGTGAAACATCCGCAATCTCAAGAACAACCTCTAGCAAGCAATGCTAACTTCATAGTGCTAAGTGCCTCTCACCTCTAAGACATGATGAATAAAAAAGCTATTACTTTTAGCTACTGATACGGAAACTGAAGAGATTTGGAGCGACTTGGATGCAAATTTTGACAGACATTCTTATACTCATTAGTTGTGTGATCTGCGGTCAAGATACCTCAGATCAGTCAACTAGTCACTCTAGGAACACATGTCAAAACATGGCACTAAGAAATTATAATAAACTAATTTCTTTCTGTCCTTTTTAATGACAAGTTATCTGACAACTATGTGCATGCAATTCTGCCTTTTTCACTTATTAAAACATTTACTACAGATAAAATAGATATAAGCATACTCCTGTCTTTCTTCCCACATTACCCTCCTTTGTCCCACCAGATACAACTAAACTCTGTGTAAAAATTTGAATATTTCGTGTGTCAATTATAAGCATTTTTGAAATACAGTCTTTATTTTCAAACACATATAATATTCTAATGATTATCGTATGCTGCACATTACATAGATAGCTAATTGTATTCATATAATTTATTAATGAATCTATGTAATATTTATACGTTCATTAAAACATGATACAGCTCTAAATTCTATTTTACTGTATTTTTAAAACATAAGAACTTATTTTGCTCAGAGACACATTAGCTTCATACACAGGAGAGATCAAAATACTTACCTTTATCCATATTTCCAGGGGACACAGCATTTATATCACCAAACTGCAAAAGAAATGATAAAAAAAAACCAAAACTGGACACAGTCTTAAGCAAATTGTGAACTTAGAGCATCCATGATGGAGCAGATCTTCTCTGCAGCCACATCCATTCCGCAGCAATTCATTTTCCATTTCTTCCTAGTCTTGTAGTTATTAAGAAAATTATCACTAAGTAAACCCTCAAAAGTTAGAATGGGGAATGACAAATTTTTTTAAGATTACTTCATCATGGCCTTCATTGCTTGAAGTGAGCTATTTAAGTGTTGTATAAAGTTCCATTCTGAACTGCCAATATTTTAACAAAAACCTCTTCTTAAAATTTCCCAGAGACAACTTTAATTGTCCTGGAACAATAATGAAGGTATGTCAGAGTGTTTCAAATCTACCTGCAAGGTAGAGGAAAGGTACTGCTGAAAAAGGACTTGCAGTCTGGTAACTGATTTTCCTTACATTAAACACGCTTTCAAAAAAGTTGCTCATAATCTAGATACATAACCTGTCTCCCTCTCCTCCCCTGAATCCTTTAAGTTTCTTTTAACTAAGAACTGGCAGAGCAAAATGCCATTGATGAATCTCAAATGAAAGGATTACATTATTTAGATAAATACGTTTCCAACCATACATGATGGTACTGGTCTTTTTCAGAGGAGTTTTGCCAATATGTGCATCCAAAGCTGGGAGAAGAGGAAGGAAGACAAAGGAGAATGTTTTGCTCAGCTGCAACACCAGTTTATACTGTCTTAATGTATTTGCTGGACCACATTCTTACAGTCTCTCGTTTATTTCAATGACAGTTATTGAATACACAGAAACATAAAACCACTAAATATTTAATGAATATTTATTCATTCTATTCTGCCCCTTTCAAGTCCAAAAATTTTATATTACTTACTTCCTCATAATATCTCCACTGTCAACCTATATAAACTTTTTAGAAGACTCTACACTACATTTATGTCCAGCGCATACAGTGTCTCTTAAGAGGACATGAATGTAGTAACTGTAGTACTGTAAATATAAAGCAGATATTAAGCAAATATACAATTAGTGGGTCACTAAGCAGAAACAATGTTATTTAGATCTTCTGAAGCATGTTGTGACACAGAATATAAAATCTTTTGACAAATAAAGCTGAGATTTCCAATTTCTCTTCAAATTATAGCATCTATTTACAGTATAAAATGAGCCTATCAGTGTATCTTGAGGGAAGAATGATAACCTGATGCTAAGTGAATCCACAACATGACTTGCAATTTAACAGTAATATAGAATAGTGTCTTTCAAGTGTAAAAATGTAACAAATCTGTGCCATTAACTATCCAGCATATTTTAAAATATATCAATTTTCCAGCACTTTTGAAGTGCAATTCTTTGATGGCAATTCATCTCTCACTCAAAATATAAAGTTTAGATGAACTAATGGAAAAGAGGAATGAGATGAACTTTGCCTTACAGATGTCATAGATAAATATGAGAAACTGGTCATGAACTGATACTCTCATTTTGTTTTATGAACCAATAATCTTTGAAACACATTTCTAAATATCAACTGTGTCACAAACCTTTATGTAGTCTGTGCAGGTTTTATTACATGTATGTAAACAGTACTGTACAAGCAAAAATTCTGCATGTAAGTCATCCTTCTGAAGTCAATGGGAGTACTCAGCTCACTTGCATGAATTCAAAACGTGCGCAAGTACACATAAACAGACCCATGTAAGCAACAGTTTCCTATTACTTTTTTTTTTTTTGTAAATTTTCACATAAAATACTCTGTTCTCAAAAACTGGAAAAAGGCTGAATGTTGATCAACATTTTTCAAACTATGCATATGAATCTGTGTGCAGATTTGTTAAGGAGCAAGTTCTTTCACAAATGATTATTAGAATCAGGAGTCTGACAAACAGAATTAGGAGTCTGACAATCAACCAATAAGACGAGTTTGTAACTGTTGTTATGTATTTATAACCCAACCTACTGCTATATTGCAGAAAATCCTACAGATCCAGGTAAATGTTTAAAAAATTTGCGAAGACACATATCCAAATTCATCACTACATCTATGAACCTAGTCTCTTACATATTACCTTACCTCTCCCATAACTGCAATAGGTGTCTCTCCGGTTGCCTGAGCAACACGATGTTCTACTAAGTAAAACATGTATTCATCGTAAAGCAAGCGGATCAGATGAAAAGAGCCAAAGCTAGCAGCGCTGCGCAAGGTTAAATCTCGAATCACCATTGAGCTATTCAAAAATAGAAAAAAATATATTTATGTATTATATGTCACAGTCATTTTAAGACTCATCCATGTAGACAGTTCAACTCAAAACCAATATTCTCAAAAATAATGTTATCCACAAATGTGTTATTTATAGCATCTTCAGAAAGAGAGATTCAGGAAAGACAATCATTTGCTTCTTTCTCTGAAGGAACTGTCAGACACCACATTACATAAGACTACCAGACTGGTTTGTGTTTTCATTCCTTCTCCATTTTTCCATTTTCATTTTCATTGTGTAATACTTGAGCACGTGTAAAACCTAACTTTAAGAAAAACATTATTAAAAATATAATTAAAATGGTAAGAAAACGATTTGATTTTAAACAAACTAATGCTTAAGTAGTGTCCATTGTGTCCACCTTCCCAGTACAGAGGTTTTAAATGCTATGATTTTAAAACTTTGAAACTTAAGATTACAGAAAGGTAGGCTGTGTGTACACATTATACCGACAAATTCTGGTATCTTAAGCAAGTAGTTGCTACAGTCATTTTTAAAGAACAAGGTTTACTCTGGTAACTGCTTCAATATGCAGCTAATATGGAATGCTTGTCTTAAATGTTCTTTTTATATATTAAAACCAGGTTTTGTTTCCTTATGTAAAAAACATAGATATAAGAGTGTTTTAATGAATAATATTAAAAGTAGCGTATTAATTGTGTGCCCACAAAAATTAACCCTAAAAATAAATATTACACTTCTAACTCAGGTCAAAATTCTATCTCCATTCATTTGCACACGGCCTTTAAAACAATAAGTAAGAGCCATGTAAATCCCTGTCAATTTGCAAGTATCCCCAAGTTCATAAGAACAGTGAGTATTCTGAAAAAAACACACATTTTTCATGACCTAGTGACCCACTGTTTGATATCTGTCAACGTTACTACTGTGAAAAATTTGGCAAATAATGGAACAGTTAGAATATTTTAGAACTCTATTAAATACTACCTGTAGAAAGACCATTTCAACAGAAACTGCCGTGCTGCTTTAGGAAAGCTGGGTCTCCCTTCATATGGTTTCAATGCTTGCATCATTACATTATCAAGCCAGGCAGCCCACTGCTCCAGAGTGCTCTGCTGTTGAAGAGTCATCTTGAAATCTGTTTCTAGTCTCTGAACCATGTTGTCATCACACTGGCATACCCAGGAAGCCTGCTCCTGTTACAATACATAGCAACTCTTGACTTAACAATACATAATCCAAAGCACATAATGCAATTCTCTCTCTAAGATTAAGCAGTTCATTGCATGAAAAGGCAAAACCCCCTCAGTAGGCAAACTAAGAGGCATTTTTTATGTCTATCATAATTTTGTTCAAAGCAAAGGGGTGGGAAAAGCTTAACATATAAGAGCATCAAATAAAGAAATGAGAACAAACAATGGAATGGACACAAGTATGTTGTCATTTTCCACATCAATTTTCAAAAAAAGGTTTCTACTTTCCTCATTCATCATTTTTCTACTGAAACATTCAAGACCTGTCATGTTTTTCTGGGACTAAAGGCAGAGCAAGCAGGAGGAATAGCTAAAAAAAACAAGGAGCAAGTAATTAAGTGCAGGTTTCCTTTCATTCTGGAGAAGCTACGCTTAAAGAAATTTTCTGTAATGCCATCTTATAGAAAAAAGCTTTGTATGTAAACATGGATTGTTTTGTTTGCTGACTACAGTCATTGACAGATTTCAGGTTACCTAAAGTACAGCACTAACAGCACACAAATGGAGAAATACACTTTGCATTAAATAAAGCAATATAGTCAGTGTTATCTAGTTTAAATAAAGCTAGCTTGTTAATTCAGAAAGTAAGAGACAAAATGAGGACTCACAAACTGCAAGTCATGCTTTTAAATTCTAGGTATCATCTGTCAAGTTAACACCTCATTCACAGATCCTGTATCCATGTTAACATACTACAATTCTTGATATACTATATCTTTGGTCAAGTACTCTTCACTGACTTTTGTTAAGATTTTTAACAATTATGTTGAAACACTCATTCACATGGCCCAATACAGAACTACCAGTAATCTGTAACATTTCCCTTTCCTGGTCAAAAATTAAAAATACTTTACCTCAGAGGAACAAAACCATGTGGAGATATTAGGCTTAGTGAAAATATAAAATTCCATTCTCCAGCTAACTGGAAACTAGTTATAATCTGTACTAACCTAATTGATTACTCAGATCTTGTAAATTTAAGCATAGGCAATTAGCTGAAGTATACTAATGGTATTGTCTTAGACATACTGAAATGGTCTTTACTAAAAACAGTGCTGTGCATTTAATAACTTTTAGAGACATTCAGAACCTACACTACTATCTGAGATCTAATTCTAAAATATTATTTATGCTAAATATTCTAAAAGATTGTTATGCATTACTAAGACATCATTCACCGTACCCATTCTAAGAATCTACTTGCTCTGGATTTGCATGGAAGTTGAAAGAATAAGTGCACTTCAAAACAGTAAATGGAAATGGATAATGGTTCTGACCTCTTATTTCCCTAAAGCGTAAGCTGTCATGTTTGGGCTGAATCACTGCATATATGGATCAGCAAAATATTGTCACCGCACTTTCTTGATAGAATAATGAGAACTAAAAGTGAAGTTCAAAATCAAAAAGCAGGCAAGCTATTTAAAGCTAATTTTTACCTGAACATTGGCAAAATCAACACGGTTAAGATCATTGAGCATCTGGTTGATTTGAGAAGTATTTTGAAGCACAGCACGGGCTGCTTGAGCCAGGTGATTAAGAGATGTGTATCTTCGCAGAGTCTGGGCAAAGGCACTTACAGCGGCAACCTATGAAGAAATTAACTTATTATTAAATATTGTACTCTTTATCTGTAGATTAACTCTACAGACCTTCATTTTAATATTCTGTATTAACAAGTCCTCATATACAACTTATGTCCATGCAGCAGATCAAGTGTGTTCCTTACACCTTTTTTGACAAAACTAAGTTATTTTCTCTCCCATTATTTGATGCTTGATGCTAAACATGAAGTTTAGCATTGAAGTTGAAATGCTACTTCTTTAGATGCTACTGCACTTGGTTTGCTACTGCAAGAACAATACTGCAACAGTTTTGTCTACCTTGGTTTGTATCATCCTCTGTGGAATATTGTTCATGGCATTTGAAAGCCAACCTTCAAGGCTTTTTGCAAAATTGCGAATGGCTTGGGTCAAGGCACCTGTGCATTAAAGAATAAAAACAGAATGAAAAGAAAGCAATGTACCTGTCTTGAAATGCTTTGCATCCTCAGGACTTACATACTCAGTGTTCAGTGCTTTTACTTACTAAAAGAAAAATCTAGCCTAGGTTCAAAATGCCTCATTCAGATATAGATTATGCAATAACGATTTTAGGTCTTGTTTAATAAGATCTAACTTGTCACATAACGATCTTTCAAGAAGTTTGTGACCAGCAGTATTGTTTTGGGTGCTCCTACAGAAGAACATTAGTAATTGCAGCTGTTGTTATAATGGAAATTTCCACCACAAACTTTCAACTTTCCATTTCATGTAAGCACCTCTATTAAAGAGCAAAAGTCTGGAAAGAATTCCAGTTACTGGAATACTGCAGTTTCCTCAACTAAGCCCAAAATAACCTTAAGCCATGCAAAGTATTCTTAAGCACATATAATGCTTAAGTGTATCACCAGGAAGTAAAATATAGAAGTGAAATATCGGATTCACTAACTGAAAACGAGAATATTCAAATGGCTGTGGAATCTGTGTTCATTTTTGTTTCTTTACTATAGCACTCACAGAACCAGTGGGTGGCTGGCAGAGAGAGAAATTGAAGTCCTTACAGCAATCTGCACTACTCATAATATAAGTTTTAATTTTTCAAAGGAGGAGGACAGGAAGTATTTCCCCAAGGAACTGCACCTGGAAAAAAAGATAATCCTAGCTCCTGAGTAATAGAAACCTCACTTGACATACCTAGCACTTGCTCACTGACATACTAGCATCCACTGAAACCATTTTAAAAAGGAGATAACCAAAAGAAAAAAAACATGTTTCTAAAGACTAGCAGAAAATGAATGCAACTAAAAAAGGGAAGAATAAAAAAACTAGAAAGAGGAAATAATTTTTATTTTCAAACTATTTTAGCTACATGTGAGAAGAAACAATCCAAGTAAAGACTGTTTATGTGGCTGAATACTCTGGTAGAGTAAGAAATTGACACTGATAGACCTTATCTTTGAGAAATACATTTTTCCCATTTGAATTATTGATGATCCCTTTTTAATGAAGCTTTCTACTAGCAAAATAAATTTACTAAAAGAAAAAATTTATTCTTTATGACATCTTTTTCACATCTTTAGATTTGCAGTGATAAGCAGTAGAATCCATGCCAGTAATTTATGTAACTGACCACACATTTAGATGTTTTGCTGAACACGATTTTATCTTACACAGTATCTGTTTTAGCTGAACACACTATGGTAACTGCTCTCCTCCTCCCCCTGCCTTGAGGTTTCCACACGAAGAATAAGCTTTTTCCTTCAATCCTGTCAATCACCAATCAGTTCTCTTGTGCTGATTTGTAAATTATTTCTGTGCACTCACTAATTAATTACAGATTCACTCACAGTTTCTTACCTACAGAACACAAAAATGCAAAGCGGAAAGAGTAATATAAACACTATATGAATGACACTTAGACATTTAAGGAAATTATTACTGCTTTTTTACTTTTAATTTCCTTCCCTTATTATTTTTCACCCAACTATCTATTGGCATCACTGTAATGGTGATCTCCACGAAAAATAAATATGGAAAAGCAGCTCAGGCTTAAGACCAGCTTTTAACTAGGAAGAAAAAGGAACAAATGAAAGAAATATTAAATTCTGAAGAAATAAAATAGCTATACTAGTTAATCAGGCATCAGTATTGTACAGAACAACTATGAATTTCTAATGAGCTTTGGAAATATCATATTAAATACAGATTTTTTTTTTTTCATACTCCATCTTTAAGCATACGTCTAGCCATTACCAAAACTTCAAGTATCGACATGCTCAAAGCCTGTTTTTAATTCATCTTGTTACCATAAAAAAATGAAAAATTACTTTCAAAGAATCACACAATGAGTATGGTGCAAAGTAAATGGCCCGAGATAGTTAAATGTTACTAGACACATAATAATGTTGCAGTGGCAGTTACCAATAGAAAGTCTGATTTGAATAAACACCTAAAAAGCTTGCATTCTCAGCTGAAACCCCTTTAATATGTAAATCTAATGAAAAGAGGCTTTAGAGCCTTTCAGTACTTTAAAATTTTGTTTTCCTGGAATTGTGAAAGTATAACATAAATTTCTCCACCTACAATATATACTAAGTCACAGGCAAGTTTGTTACTGTCCATCCTGTCACTTGTAAAGGTGCAAAAAATCCACTCTAAGACATAATAGCTGTGGTCTATTGCCAAAGACATCAGATAATTACGGCCTTTATTCTGACTCAAAAGGACAGCATTTCACTTTTCTTAGAAAAGAATTTTTGCTGTTTTATACACAGCAATTCCTGCATTCAGTGGGTGCTAAACATTTCAGAAGACAAATTTCAGACAGGTTAAAACATAACAAATCTTCCTCAGTGGTCATTCTTTCTCTACTCCAATAATATTTACCACATAGCTAAGTAGCACAGTAAGACACTGAAGATTTAGAAATGAGAAAAGATAAAACTTTAAAAATCATACGCTTACTTCAAGTTCTTTAAAAAATAATACATTTCCCTATTTTGAGCAGCTGCTCTTGGTATCTTTCCATTTATTCAGGAAAAAAAAAAATTATACGCATGCCTTTGTTGAAGCATTTACAATCGCCTTTCCACTAGATAGTCCAAACTTCCGTATGAACTGCTATTTTCCCACAGAAGAAGATGAATTTGTCTACTTTACCCAGCTCTGTAACTGTCAGACTCAACCATTAAGCACAACCAGTCTTTCCCTTTGTCTCTTGTAATGGCTGGAGATACTTTAATTCAAAAGCAGGAGTTAATAAATTAGTATTATTTTAGACAGTTATCAGTGAAGAGAGAACTCGCATGAACTGTCATTACAGGAAAGTGAACTGGAAAAAGCCGTTTAGTTAGCTAGTCCTAAAGATAAAAAAATACATTAGCTGTCATCCAGAGGTAACACAGTAGGTGTACTCCTGAGTAGAAAACAACTGCATGTTTCAAAAAATAGAGGCAGAGTCTTCTGGGATGAATTTGTCCTGGGATTAGATGATATATTTGCATGAAGAAGTCTGATAATCATTCCAAAACCAGGAATGTCAAACTGAAATATGAGTGCTGATTTACAAAGAAAGAAATAATATGAATTGATGCCTGCAATTACTGATATTATTTATTTGTGTCCCATTTTCTTGAAACCTGTAACAATGCCGGTGGACACCACACACTAAGGAACTATTATACAAAAATGCTAGAGACTGCTAGGCTGTGCAGGGGAGCCAAGTGAAAAGCAAGGTGACAGCAGGTCTGATGAAAAATCACGTCGTACCGTCTTTTTGTTAAGAAAGTGATGTGCTCTTTGAAGACAGTTTTAATTCAACCTATTAAATACTGTGATTAAATTTGTGGGGTTTTATCATTACCTGTTCACTTCTGATAGGTTATATTACTCTAAAATTAATATCCTACTTACTGGCATTTTCATTAGACAGAAAAATGTAACACATTAAATGCAAACCAAAGCAAAATAATTTCTGTAAGTAATGGTTGTCAATAATTGCATGTATTTCAGAAAACATTCTTCCTTTATTCTGCTACATAGATGAAAGATAAATGATGTTAATCTTTAAGAATTCATTCTCTCCTTAAAAAAAGGTAAAACTGCATTTTCAAATGACCAACCTTCAGATCTTTACATTTCCATTCCACATATTTTTTGTATCACATGTCATTTGCTAAAACCTAATTTCATTTCAATGACAAGCAAAATGTCAATAAAACTTTTCTGCAAGGCAATACCTGCAAATATTCCTATGGAGTGCTTATTACTGCTGTAGTCACTGTATCAGAAGGGGTGTTCACAGCATAACAAAATAGCTTTGTTAGTTGCAAAGCTACTTAAGGGCCTGATTTTTTTCTTTTTTTAATATTAATCTAACTTTACAAAGTGAATACTGTTTTTTCATGGAGAGGATATAATATGTAGGAGTTACGAAGTGTACAGTGGGTTGCTAACACGATTTATTTTTAATATTTAGCACAGCATGTGTGAGACAATAAATGCTTTACAAAGGAGTTCAACTTCCTTCACACAGATTAATGTTGTACCAGAAATAGCCATAAAAATGCATTGCTGGAGTAATGGTGGATTCTAATAAGGGGAAAAAAAAAAAGAAAGCTGGTTGAATAGCAGGGCAGTTATTGACTCTTTCATGCAGGTTGTATGTCCGAAATAACAGTTAGATTGGAATAACAAACTGGATTAAAAATTTTGGAGTTAAGTTTTCATTATCTAACAGTAATTAATTCTGATTTCAGCAGCTACTGATAAGGAACAAAAGACTAACTTTTGTTAGTCCAAAAATGGAATCATAAAGATCATTTTTTTTTCAGACTAATCAAAGATTAATATGTAATGTTCTATGTAAAACCTGCTAAATTTAGTGGAAGGATCAACTGACGTTAATGCACACTGGCTCAGGGCCACAGGGCTTATGTCTAAGCCTATCAGATAGCCTACAGCAAGCATAAAAGGAAAAGCATTTTTATCTCAAAATGTAACATTCAAAGAAATAACTTTGATATGAAACTATACCTTGAAAACTGTACTAAAACATTCAGTTACTTAAAAGTATACAAAGCATACATCAACTCTAAGCACAACTTCCTACACAATAAAATTAAGGATAATTGATACATAATACTTTCCTAACTTTAAAACTAATGCTGCCCTGTGAGGCAGAAGACCACCATCAGCATACCACAGACATGCACAAAAATCCTAACAAAATATTTCAAGTGTTCAACTTACTAGGAATAGGTCTAAGGACATCAGGAATGAGTATCTCCACCAAAGCCTGGTACATGACATGGTCACAGTTACACATCCACTTCAGAATAGATTCATTCTTGCACAGAGTAATCAACTTTGTTTTTGGAAGTCGACTTTCTATTTCACTCAGATTGCTGGTGTGAAAAAAAAGGTAGCAAGCACATAAATGATAATGCATTCACAGCAGGTAAAAACCTTCAGTGGGTGTTAAAATGTATTTTTTTTATTAAGATGTCATGGATGTTTCAAACACACACAACAGAACTTCTTTACATCTTGTGTCATAAGGAAATGGATTTAAAAAATGCTTCCATAGCTCTGCTATAGCTCAAAAAATTACGAAAAGGTATGAATGATCCTTTTTTTTTTTTGGAGGGGGGGAGGTTGGACAAGATGATCTCCAGAGGTGCCTTCCAACCCTGACAATTCTATGATTCTGTGAAAGGGCATTTTTACTGTAGTTGTCCAAGGACATTAAAATACGGATGACACAACTGTTTCAATACTGCACTTTGTCATACACTCAGTCTATACAAAAATGTCAGACAAATTTAATTTGAAAAATTATCACATGAAACAAATTATTACTCTGCATGTAAAACCAGATTTATCCTTTTTTGACACTTATATGTCCATGAGAAGCAGTAAACAAAGAGAAATATTTACTGACCTTGTTTCAGTAATAGTGCCATCAGGTGGAGCAGAGGGAGAATAGCGCCAGAAAGTTTGCCACAATTTTTCAATCAAGCTGAACTGAAGATTCACAACCACATCCAGTATTGCCTGAGAAAATAAACCACAAATACAGATTATCTTCCACCCTGGTTTTCCCCACTTCAAACTCCATCTAGACCTACAGTTTTTTTTCCTTCATCAAGTAGTGGAAAAAAGGCAAACTGCACATTCCTCAAGTTATAAATAATGTCTATGTAGATAACTTTGATATCCATAAACTATCCAGTAGAATAAACTAGCGTACACAGAGACTTAAGTAAGGTGAAGTGCACATTCATGGAAGTCTCTAGAAATTAGCATGGATATGCAAACATATCAGAGGAGTCACCAAAGAAAATATTTAATGCTACTGCAAATACAAAGGAAACCTGACATTTCATTAATTTTCACAATTCAGCACAGATTTGAAAGCACCTTCAAAAATAAATTTTAAATAAATTTTTCAGCATCCAATGTGGCTTTAACATCTCAATGTTTCCTTCAAATTGAAAAAAAAAATCACCATTTTTAATATAAAATAAGAAATCATAATTTAACCTGATTCATACTGCTGTGCTAGTTTTGGCTGGAGTAGAGTTTATATTCTTCACAGTAGCTGGTATGGGTTTATGTTCTAGATCTGTGCTGAAAACTGTTGATAAGACACAGACGTTTTCATTACTGCTGAGCAGTGCTTACACAATCAAGGCCTTTTCTGTAGGACTGTTTGGCGCCCAAATTTGAAGCCAATTTGGGCTTGAAGGTTTTTGAGATAAAGACAGGTTTGACTAGGATTTGCTAGATTGAATTTATAGCTGTTACTGCTATTTAGCTATGAATTGGCAGGCTCCCGTGCTTACTTGCCTTATTATGTATTAAGAGTCTACTGCTCGTTAGTGGCTACTTTTTGCTTGTCGTGCTTGCCATACTGCTGATCATCTCACTCTGCTGTGCCTGGGAACACTTTGGTAACAACAATGATGATGTAACTGGGCTGGCAGATGGCCAGGGCATCGTTGTTGCTTCTGCACTGATGTACTGGACAGGATGGAAATCCAGTGCAAAGTCGAGTCAAAGTGTGGATGAGTGCACATGGGAGCAGGGCACCTAAATCCACTGTGGCTGTGAATCAATCCACACCAGCACAGGTACATCTCAAAGCATCTGTGGCCATGGTTATGTCTGTGCCACAAAATGTATACATCTGAAAGGACTGTGACACAAGGATAAGGCCACAGAGGAGAAGGCACACCTCAAAGCAACTGGGCTGTGGGTAAGTTTATGCCACAGCAGTTTGATGGGAAAAGGCTATGGACATTGTGTACTCGGACTTAAGTAAACTTAAGTAAAACAGCTCCCCTCCGGAAGCCATTGGGAGAACTGGCTACACAGAATTTGGAGAAGGCTGAGGTTCTTAATGACTTGTTTGCCTCAGTGTTCACTGGGAACTGCCCCGACCACACCACCTAAGTCTTGGAAGGCAGACACAGGGACTGTGAGAATGAAGGCCTTGGGCCCACTATAGGAGAAGATCTGGTTCGAGACCATATTAAGAACCTGAACGTGCACAAGCCCATGGGACCTGATGATATCCATCCACGGGTCCTAAAGGAGTTGGCAAATGAAGTTGCTAAGCCACTGTCCATCACATCTGAAACATGGCAGTCAGGTGAAGTTCCCAACAACTGGAAAAAGCGAAATATAACCCTCATTTTCAAGAAGGGGAAAATGGATGACCTGGGGAATTACAGACCACTCAGTCTCACCTCTGTGCCTGGCAAAATCTTGGAGCAGATTCTCCTTGAAGGCATGCTAAGGCACATGAAAAACAACGAGGTGCTTGGTGGCAGCCAGCATGGCTTCACTAAGGGAAATCCTGCCTGACCAATTTGTTGACCTTCTATGATGAGGCTAAGGAACTGATGGACAGGGGTAGAGCAATTGATATCATCTACCTGGACTTACTGCAGAGCGTTCGACACTGTCCCACACGACATCCTTGTCTCTAAATTGGAGAGACATCAGTTTGCCAAGTGGATCACTTCATGGTCCAGAGGGACCCTGACACGCTTGTGAGGTGGGCTGATGCCCACCTCATGAAGTTTCACTATGACAAGTGCAAGGTCCTACACATGGGTCAGAGCAATCCCAGGCACAGCTACAGGTTGGGCAGAGAAGAGATTCAGAGCAGCCCTGCAGAGGACTTGGCGGATTTTGGTCGATGAGAAAATGAACATGAGGCAGCTTCAGTGTGCACTCGCAGCCCAGAAAGCCAACCATATCCTGGGCTGCATCAAAAGAAGAGTGACCAGCAGGTCGAAGGAGGTATTGTGTGCAGTCCACTTTTCTCTCAGGAGACATCACCTGGAGTATTGTGTGCAGTTCTGGTGTCCTCAACACAAAAAGGACATNGAAGGAGGTATTGTGTGCAGATCTGGTGTCCACAGCATCAGAAGGACATGGAACTGTTGGAACAAGTCCAGAGGAGGCCCACGAGGATAATCAGGGGACTGGAGCATCCCCCATACAAAGACAGGCTGAGAAAGTTGGGTCAGTTCAGCCTG
>NDXB01014640.1:0-23885 GCA_002631895.1 Agapornis roseicollis
GAGCAGGGGTTGGAGCTGGAGGAGCTTGAAGGTCCCTTCCAACCCAAACCAGGCTGGGGCTCTGTGATGATGACTGAAGTTCTAGGCAGCTGGGTCCAGTGGCCACAAGTATCCTTGCTCTCCCAGCCTGAGGATAGCTGTGTGTCCTGTTGACCAAGAAGCTTCCTCTCAGCCTTCAGCACACCCATCCCAAGAAAGGATCGCTCCCCACCAGGAAGTCTGTGTAAGAGCTTCTCATCAAGCTGGGCCCATAATGGGCTTCTTGGCTCGCTGGGCAAACCAGACACAAAAACTCCAGCCTGTGCTGAATCTCATCTTCTTGGAGGAAAAATACAAAACCTAGAACACGTCGTGTTGGGTCAACCTGAAACGTCATCTTCGATTCAAACCTGAAGTACTTCTGTGCGCCTTGCAGAGTGATTGAACTCTTTTGTTCTAACTTTGTCTCTTAATTTGGTCCTGCTACAAAGAAACAAATGCTGTTTGGAAACAAAAGGCTTGAAAGTTTTGCTTTAGAAATGTCAGAAGCTTTAGCAAATGTGAAGTGAAATGTTTTGACATTTCCAGAAAGGAAAAAAGGAAAAGGAGAAATCTGTGCTGTTTCCAGCCGAAATCAACAGCTGAACCTGACCTGAAAGTGTGAAGAGTTTCTCTTTTCTCCTAAAACTCTTCTAAAAGGAAATTGCTTTCAGAGGAACAGAAAATACCCTGCCCAAGCATAGTTCTTGTCTCCTGTTTCAAGGGAAGCCTCCCAGAGCCCTGTGCTCTCCTTCTCCATTGCCTGAGCTGGGCTCATCCTTCTCACAGGACTTTTAGATCTTCCTTTGCCAGCCAGCTGGGCATAATAAAAATGCATCTGTTAATAACCAGGCAGGAGATGGCCCTCCTTAATAGAGTGAGGACCTCGGCTAATCCATCATCTTCAAATCACTACAAATCATCTTCAAATCCCTACAAATCCCTCTTGCTCTTCTCATGTGCTCTCCTTAAGCCCTGCTCTCCCATTAGATGACCAAGGAATAGAATCACAGCATCAGCCGGGTTGGGAAAGCCCTTCAAGCTCACCCAGTCCAACCCTTACCCCAGCCCTGCCCAGGCCACCCCTGCCCCATGGCACTGAGGCCTCCTCTCCACGCTCTGTGAACCCTTGCAGGGCCGGTGCCTGCAGCCCTGCCCTGGGCAGCCTCTTCCAATGCCTGAGCACCCTGGGGGCAAGGAATTGTTCCTCAGCTCCAGCTAAACCTGCCCTGGGGCAGCTTGAGCCCGGTTCCTCTTGTCCCATGCCTTGTTCCTTGGGAGCAGAGCCCAGCCCCTCCTGGCTCCATCCTCCTGTCAGGCACTTGGAGAGAGCCATCAGGTCCCCTCTGAGCCTTCTCTTCTCCATCTGAACCCCCCAGGTCCCTCAGTCGTTCCCCATCACACTTGGGCTCCAGGCCCTGCACCAGCTCCCTTCCCTTCTCTGGCCCCGCTCCAGTCCCTCAATGTCTTTCTTGGAGTGAGGGGCTCAGAACTGAACCCAGAATTCAAGGTGCAGCCTCACCAGTGCCCAGTGCAGGGGAAAAACAGTCAAAGGTCTGCTAAGGTTGGTGCTGATTTTGGTGGTGTTTGTCACTCCAATGTGTTCATGAATGTGGTCCTCCTTTGCTGTTCTCTCCTCTTCAGTGCCTGTACTTACAATAAGCTGGCCAGTTGCTCCATCCTGAGCAAGCTGAGTTTATTTAAGTCAGTTTACAGTGGCATGGGCTAGAGCTGGGTGTTACAGCACACACTCCATAAATTACCAGCTGCTAAGAAATGTGTTTGGACAATGGGGAAAGACAATAGCTGAGATAAAAAAGAGTAAAAGTCATGCCTGCTTTGAGGAAAGCAAACACAATGCTGCTGCCAGCAGCCATCCCATACGGGTCTGAGCTTGTGTTCTCCACATCTCCCATGCCTGACCCAACTAACCAACCCTATCTCTAGGCATTATCATGGCAAATAGAGCTGTGAGTGAGTGAAACTCCCCTTTGGTCAAGCCAGTCCCTTTTGCTGTAGAAATGCAGAAGGAAAGCCCAGCCAGGCTGGCATGGGTGGACATCAGCCTACCTAGTCCCATGGACCACGCATCTCCTCTCAACCTCAAGTGGTGCCACGCAGTGAGCTTTGGTTTTACTGCCCCAGGAGAATTTGTAATGCAAGAGCAGCAAAACAGGCTGAGAACACTGGGGCTGCTCAGCCTGGAGAAGAGAAGCTGCGTGGAGACCTCAGAGCAGCTTCTGGTGTCTGAAGGGGGCTACAAGGATGCTGGAGAGGGGCTCTTCATCAGGGATTGGAGGGATAGGACAAGGGGTGATGGGTTCAGACTGAAACAGGGGAGGTTCAGGCTGGAGATGAGGCAGAAGCTGTTCCCTGGGAGGGTGCTGAGGCGCTGGCACAGGGCGATGACCCAGAGAAGCTGTGGCTGCCCCATCCCTGGCAGTGCTCAAGGCCAGGTTGGACACAGGGGCTTGGAGCAAGCTGCTCCAGTGGAAGGGGTCCGTGCCCGTGGGAGCAGGGCTTGGAGCTGGAGGAGCTTTCAGGTCCCTTCAACCCAAAGCAGGCTGGGGTTCCATAAAAACTGCCACAAAACCATTGTGTGCTGACTGCAGGCTACCCCTGACTCTGTGAGATGCTGGCTCTCCATCTTACACCACCCCACCACCACCCCCTCCCCCGAGTAACAAACGATGCATGAGGCTGCATCACTCCCTGCCCGGGCAGAACCGCAATTCCTCAGCTCCTGGCTACTGGGAAAGTTTACTGTGGAAACTGATACCCTCCTAAAAGTCCTCCTCCACCCGGTGTCAGTGCAGGTAGGGCTGGGTCAGAGGATTACGCTGCGGCTGCCTGCCGTGCTCATTGTCCTCTGAAGCACGGATGAATGGGGTAATTTAACCCCGAGGAGATAACAAACCGCCCTGTCTGTACCTTTGCATTTCCCATGAAGCTGCCGGGTGTTGGTTTAAAGGCTCTTTTAACAAATTATCAGGACATCTGGCTCCTTCCAGGTGCTCTGTGCCGCTTTGGTCATCAACGCAGAACAGACAGAAGAGCTTTAATTACCTCCAGTGCTCATTCCATGCCTTTGGGAACTTGAGGAAAGGCTTGTGGGTGGTGGGTACCAAGTGTTACAGTCCAACGGCCCATCCCACTAAGGAAGCTTTGCTCCTCAGACAATACCTGCTCTCAGGGAGCTTTATGAAGCATTTCTCCACTTTCCTAGGTATGCTCCAACATTTTTCCTTCGAAGTGGGCATTAAATGGGTGAGAACTGCACCGGTTTAGAAATATCCCAATAACGCTTACACCAATCTGTACCAAAAATCATGAAAACAAACCAATCTGTACCAAAAATCATGAAAATACACCAATCTGTACCAAAAATCATGAAAATAAACCAATCTGTACCAAAAGTCATGAAAATAAACCAATCTGTACCAAAAATCATGAAAATACACCAATCTGTACCAAAAATCATGAAAATAAACCAATCTGTACCAAAAGTCATGAAAATAAACCAATCTGTACCAAAAATCATGAAAATACACCAATCTGTACCAAAAATCATGAAAATAAACCAATCTGTACCAAAAATCATGAAAATATATCAGTCTAAGATTAATGCAACTGGAAATTAGCCGTCCACTTCGCCAACATGTATGGTTGATGTCTTCTGCAAGCAGTGAGGCATGTTAACCTGTGCTGCCTTGTATATGCCAGCAAATTCCCCAGCTGGGAATCTATTGTTCTTTTTTTTCTTTTCCCCAAGCCATTTTTCCCAAAATGTGGAATTTCCCAAGAAATATCAGCCTCCTTTCTCCTGCCTTAAGTGCTGTGCACATGTCCAGGAGAAGCTGGGTGCAACCATTGCGGTGAAAAGCACAGGCAGCGACTGCTGTGTGCAGCCCCTGATCCTAAAGGGTAGCATCCCCTGCATCCCAGGTCTCCATGCCCAGCCAAGACACCTGGAAGCAGGCACAGAACCTGGGATAACTCATTCCTCTGAGGGCAGAGGATCCAACATTTCACTACCGATCTTCAGGAAAGGCTGCAGGCCTTAGATCACAGCTTTAATTTCGCCTCATGTCAGATTTTCCAGCACATGAAATGCATTCTGCTCTGGGAAGCCATCTACCATTGCAAACATCCAGCATAAAACAGCCTATCAGTTTTATTAAGCAGGATGCTGGGCAATTTAATAGCCTGCTTTAATTCGATAGAATTCATCCAGCTTAAGTATTTTTCCATGTTCGACTCAACCCAGTTTATGATTTATCAATTACCTATTTCACATATATCACAGGTTTAACTTTTTCACTCTCTAAATCATATTTCTGGCTGAAGAACTTGGGGGGGAGGGGGGTGTTGCAATTGAAAACAAACCCAAATCTAATTCATGTCTCTATACGAGGCATGATCCTTTCTGTGGCATGCTTAAAACATCATTTATGATAGATGCAATGCAGCGATGAGTCAGAAGATTTGCAGGATGTTCGTGAGGTTATAGTGACCTTCTGAGGATAAACTGTATTACGTATTAATCTTTCCTACAAATAAACCTGATTTCCATCAATAGGCTGTCCTGTTTGGTTGTTTCTTCCCCATACTAAGTGTACCACCCCTTTTGGAGAAAGCCTGTCCTGTAGCATCGCTGGCATCTCAGATGGTCTGGGAGGACCTGCCCTCCCATTCAAACACACAGTGTTGGTCGATAAGAAGCTGAACGTAACCCAGCTACAGCGTGCACTCACAGCCCGGAAACCAACCATATGGGCTGCATCCAAAGGAGCGTGACCAGCAGGTCAAAGGAGGTGATCCTGCCCCTCTACTCTGGTCAGACCCCACTTGCAGCCCTGTGTGCAATTCTGGTGTCCTCAACATAAGAAGGACCTGGAGCTGTTGGAATAAGTCCAGAGGAGGCCACGAGGATGCTCAGAGGCTGCAGCACCTCCTGTATGGAGCCAGGCTGAGAACACTGGGGCTGTTCAGCTGGAGAAGAGAAGCTGCGTGGAGACCTCAGAGCAGCTTCAGTGTCTGAAGGGGGCTACAAGTGTGCAGGAGAGGGGCTCTTCATCAGGGACTGCAGGGATAGGACAAGGGGTGATGGGTTCAGACTGAAACAGGGGAGGTTCAGGTTGGAGATAAGGCAGAAGCTGTTCCCTGGGAGGGTGCTGAGGCGCTGGCCCAGGGTGATGGCCCAGAGAAGCTGTGGCTGCCCCATCCCTGGCAGTGTTCAAGGCCAGGTTGGACAGAGCCTTGGGTGACATGGTCTGGTGTGAGGCATCCCTGCCTANATGGCCCAGATGTGGCTGCCCCATCCCTGGCAGTGTTCAAGGCCAGGTTGGACAGAGCCTTGGGTGACATGGTCTGGTGTGAGGCATCCCTGCCTATGGCAGAGAGTTGGAACCGGGTGATTTTAAGGTCCTTTCCAACCCAACCATTCTGCGATTCTATGACTTTCCATTGATGATGGGAGGTTTGTGAGTGTCCCCCCAGAGCCTTATTTTGTAAAGCACATACTGAAACCCTGCCTGAAAAAACAAACAGGAAGCTTAAATCCCTCACCCGCATCCCAAGGGGAACAGCTCCATTCAGTGGGGCGGGCGCTGGCCCAGGCTCTGGCTGTGCAAAGGCATGGCAATATAATTGCAATAGGCCCTACGACAGCCCTGCCGAATTAAAATGAATCTTGTGTAAAGCTTTTCTTTTAATGGCCCATTGTATCCCATCCTGACCAACTCCTGAAGACTTCCTAAAGCTGGGTGAGAGCCTGGCGTCATGGAGGTCGACTACAGAAACTTCCCTGGCTTAATGGGCTCGCGGGCTCTCCCCATGGCTCTTACGACATTATTTATGCTGTGGTTTAACGAATGGCTGTCCAATGCAGATGCGTAAATGACTCCAAATGAGACTGAGATCCCTGTGGTGGTTGGTGTGCTATGAAAACGGGATATTAGGCTGTCTCTGCCCCAGGGATTGGGGGGGGGGGGGGGTAAGAAAAAAGATAGGGACAAAATACAGCTCCCCTATGAATGTTAAGCCAGGTTGTAAATTTTGCCATTTTGCAGGGCTGCTGCTCCAGCTCAAACCCACAGCATGGGCAGGCAAAAGGGAGTTACTGCTCTGCAAANGGTGTAAGAGAAAAGATAGGGACAAAATACAGCTCACCTATGAATGTTAAGCCAGGTTGTAAATTTTGCCATTTTGCAGGGCTGCTGCTCCAGCTCAAACCCACAGCATGGGCAGGCAAAAGGGAGTTACTGCTCTGCAAAAACACCCCCAAAAAGCAATGAAGTCATGCACAAAACCTGCACCAGAAGAGAGTAAAGGCTGAAGCCACCACAAAGCCCCTCTCCTCGGTGTTACAGGTTCATTTGATAGCCAGTAGTACCCTTGATCCATCAGCATCTCATCAATAGGGATCGATTTAATAAACCCATGTGATAATTATGTGGGGTTTTATGGCTTTAGTCTGGTGAAAATGGTTTTAGTTTGAGGCTTTAGCACGGAAAATAAACCTTTCAAAACCCAGAACCACTCATTAAAGCTGACATTGTGAAAAACGTTCCTCTCATCCTCAGAAACGTCCTCTGCGGTTTAAGGAAGCGTAGCAGCAAACATTACCAGGAGCATGAGAGGGGTTTGTCTGTGCCAGGAATCAGCCGCTCGCAAAAACCTGCAAATGGAAACAACTCAGAAATCCCAAAAATGCCTGCAAAGAAAAGACATTTTCACTTTTCCACCAACTCTGTTCTTGATTTTCCAGCCTGAATGAGGAATGCTTGTTGAATTTTATGGAAACTGATAGTGGGACTATATGAAACTGGCCATAAAAGATAACAGATTTTGTTTTAAAGTCAGATAAAAGTTATAGTCCCGTGTTATTTGGCATATGAATTTCCTATGATACCAATAAAAATGTTAGTTATAAAGCATTTCCTGAGGAATGGCTGTAACCCCAAATGATCATGGTTATTTGCTGAGGAAAATAGGTTTTATTCCAAACAATAAACCTATGCAGATTTATTAACCTGGGAAGCACACAACCAGCTCATGTACCAATCCAGTCCGAGCTGATGGAATTAATAACACTGATATAATGAAAAATCTCTTTTACACTCCAAACGCATTGCCTGCACAATGTCACACATAAAAGAGTTTACTTAGCAGCCCTTTAGTTCTATTCTCCCATTCTTCGCAGAAGTCTTCATTCACGATGGGTTGGTTCTGTTTAAATGCTGATATTTGCTGTGGATCATGTTACTGCAGCCTTATTCCCTGCAGATGAATGAAAGCTGAGCATGAACTAACAAGAAAAACACTCGGAAGATGAACAGTTGAAAGAAGCAAAAATGCTTTTCATGCTTTCAAGGTGATGGCAAGCGAGGCTGATGGGACAGACCCGGACCCTGCCTGGCATGCGCCATGGCACAAGAGCACCTTAGCTTGCCTGGGCTGAGCTAGCCTGAGCCCTCCTGGAATTCAACCACTGAAAATTAATGGGAAAAAGACCAAATAGAGAGCTAAGCTGAGCTTGTTCCAACCGGGAACCTGTCGGGAGGAAGGCTGAATTGGGCTGCAGTGAATAGAGCCTGAGCCCCGATGGTAGGTGTCAGGAGTGGGTCTCTCCAGCCAAGAGCTGTATTTTCTCTCCCCTTTGAGACCACAGCATAACTCTATTAATGAAGTGACACCAGAGGATGTACAACTACAAAAGCTTCAGCTGTCAGCTTTAGAACTGACTTCCAGTGCTTAAAGGGGTTACAAGAAAGCTGGAGAGGGGCTTGGGACAAGGGCCTGCAGGGCCAGGCCAAGGGCAATGGCTTGAAGCTGCCAGAACAGGGCAGCCTGAGCTGAGCTCTGAGGCAGAAGCTGTTCCCTGGGAGGGTGCTGAGGCGCTGGCACAGGGTGATGGCCCAGAGAAGCTGTGGCTGCCCCATCCCTGGCAGTGCTCAAGGCCAGGTTGGACACAGGGGCTTGGAGCAAGCTGCTCCAGTGGAAGGGGTCCATGCCCGTGGGAGCAGGGGTTGGAGCTGGAGGAGCTTGAAGGTCCCTTCCAACCCAAACCAGGCTGGGGTTCTAGGATTCACCCCTTCTGCTTCACTGGCAGAACATCTGCACAGCTCCTTTCCTCCCTTGGGTTTGAGTGGCCGTGCCATAAATGGCACCACAACCACTTGCCTTGGTCAGTTCAGCATCAGCAGCCCCAGCACAGCCACCTCCTGTAAGGCCCAGGCAGTGGCCAAGCCAACTTCCCACTGTTTGGGGACCAAGCTCCCCAACTTCTCCTAAGCCAATGAAGTTTTGAACATTATCATGCGATGTTATGATGTTTTAATGTAGGAATAGCTGTCTTGAACTAGACACTGAAAATAAGCTCACCTACTCACCAGCTAGAGGACAAAAGCTAAAGCTAAACTGGGGACTCACCTTTGGGAAGGATTCAACAGAGGTAATGAGCAGAACAGCCAGCTGAACATAAGGCTTGCTTTAGTTAAGTATTAAAGCCAGCACAAAGATAAGATTCAGTTTGAACAAAAAAGCATAATTCTTTTTTCCTAACATTGTTTCTTTTAATTTTTCTTCATTTCACCCTGAAACCAGCTACCACTGTTTAATTCATTCCACATTTCCCAAGGTCAAAGACCCCCATCCCGAGCAGCAGCGTGCTCCACAAATGTTACTTCTTTTATAGTGCAGAACAATAAGTGTTTTATCCCATCCGCTGTCTTCACATCCTCAGGATGGACGGAATCGGTGCCAGCAGAGAGCTGTCAGAGAAGCAGGCCATCACGAAACCCATCTCACCTCACTGTGTGGAGCAGATAGAATGGGAAGGAGGAGTGACAGCATCTTTGGAAGGTCTGACCCCAAGGAGATACTGATATGGCTGAAGCAGCAGTCCAGAGCTGGCCATGCTCAGTGCTGGCTACCCTCTCCACAGCCTCCTGAGGGTTAGAAGTCCCATAGCATAGTTTGGATTGGAAAGGACCTTGAAAGCTCATTTAGTCCAACTGCCCTGCAATGAGCAGGGACACCTTCAACTAGATCTGATTGCCCATCTGTGGGCTCTGCTTTTTCTTACACATAGTTTGCTCTTCTGGATAGTCTCCTTCACAAATAATCAACCTTAAAACCACCCCTGAAAGCACCATTGGAAAACCAGGTGGGAAACTATTTTCCCTGGCTTTGGTACCCCCTTCCAGAAACTCTCATCTCTAGTGGTGGCTGTATTTATGGGGCCAGTGTTTTCTCCGTGTGTTTAGCTGAGCAGCCTCTAAAGCCAAGTTCCTTCACATGCAAAGAGAGTACCAGCACACTCACCCGATGGATGCGGGAATGATAGGAGGATGCATGGGGCCCAGACCAGCTGGGCACACCCAATGTAACAGGCACCTTTCCTGCCAAGGAAAGCACACAGAGTCCCATAACCCCCCCAGAACATTGTATACTCACCTGACCCACAATGCTCCCAAACAGGAGCCAGAGGGTTAACGGGGGATTTGGATGTTGCACAAACCACCACATTCTGCTTTTATAGACGTATGTATCTATACGGGGAGCGAGAGGCAAACATGCTGGCTAAATCCTGCATTCTTCTAAGGCAGAGCCTAGGTCTACAGGACACGTAGTAAGGCAAACAGCATGTTTTCAGGTAATTAGTGTTTATAATCAGTTTATAAAGCTAAAGTGAGTCCAGATTGCAATGCACTCAAGGAAAAAAACACATAGAAAAGATTTTTTTCCCTTTGCATATGCATGCCAATGCCAAATTAACATCTGCATACAATCTATGCTCTGGTCAGACCCAAAATATTGTTGTGGTTATGGCCAATTCACTTAAAAGCCGATATGTTTGAAACCTCACATTAATATGGATGAAATGTTTTCTGTTCCTTTAACTTCTTCTAGGGTTGAGTTTTTTTCTTTTTTTAAGTTAAAGTTTCACATTAATGGTACTTATAAACCACAGCTGTTTCACTGTACTATATAACAATAGTGTTTTGTATCTGAGCAAGTTTGGAAATCTTCATGCTTATTCAATCCTTCCAAAACCAAAAGCAACCCCACTTGTTCCTTGAAATGGAAGAGGTATCTCTAGTGTTTGCAAAACAATTACATTCCTGACAACTTTTCATAAAGATGATGTTTTGGTATTGCTTCAGAGATGAAATGAGATGAAATTCAGGCTCAGAGCCCGATGGAACTTGACAGCTCTGGCTCTGGGGCCAGTTTCTGTTGTTGCTGTGGAGCAGGAAAGGCAGAGCTACAGAGCTACTTCACTTGCACTGGTGAGTCTCCACAGGGATGTTATGGAAAGGCAAGCAGTGCCCCTTGCATCACCAAGCAATGCAGCAGAGCCACAGCCCCATGGCTCATTATATGCTAATCACAGCACCTACACAGGCTTTCACCACAACATGAACCCTAGGACTGCACTACCAGCCCAGGCCAACAGTGAATCCTCTGGATGAAGCCATCAGGTACTCCCTGAGGAGCTTCAGCAGCAGGAACCAAAGGTCTGCAAACTGACAGCATCATAATGCAGGGCTTTTCCCCATGCAGTCATCCTCATGAGCATGGTTTTCAGACAAGGGCTTGGGAGAGTGCTTTGTCCTCCCAGGCTGTTTCCTTTATGCCATGGTTGCTTTCCCCTGTCCTCTCCTGTCCCTGGCCACCACTCAAGCTGGCATGGCAGGGTCTGCACAGTTACCTTGCATCCCATGAGGCTGGAGATGTGCATGCACACCCATGTACAATCTACTGCATTTAGGCAAGCCAAGCTGCAGATAATCTCAGTACAGGGAGATGGTCCAGCTTTGGCCAGTGAAGGTGACTCAGTCCTTCCTTGCAGCGGCACTTTCATGCTGGGAGCAGAGAAAGGGGTGTTAATAAGATGGGAAAGCTGTGGTGGTACAAAAACTTAATACCAAGAGAGATCCTGTGGATGACCCAGCAGTAAAACAGCATAAAGTTCAGCAAGCTGCTAAGAGCACCCTGCCGGGGACATAGAGGTGGCCAGTCAGCAGTTCCTTACCTTCATGTTCATCTCCAACCCATCCCCACAGGACCCAGGCTGGGAAGCCCTTTTCTACCTACTGCTAAACCCTAAGTGCTTTTCAAGCCCACACTGCTCAGGACTCTTTGCTGTAGGTGGAGAGCTGGGCTTTGAAAGACGTGGCTCATGTGGCTTTGGAGGTCACCGGTTGATTCCATCAGTAACCGTGGAAAGCAACAAGATGCACACAAGCAGGATATGTCCCTCGAAGCATTCAAACACAGCGCAGGCAAGGTGCTCAGTGCCATGGGTGAGTGGTGGCCTTGGCAATGCTAGGGTAAATGTTGGACTGAATGAGCTGAAAGGTCTTTTCCAGCCTGGTTGACTCCATGATACTCCCTTGCCAAGAGCACGCAGCTGCCGGAGGCTGGTTCGGTCTCACTTCCAGGCGGCTCGGGAAGCACTTTGCCGGGTTGTGGTGGTTTGTTTTCCTCAGCACATTTCATCTCTTTCTCCAAGCCTCCAGCTTTCCGGGAGCGGTTTTGAAGTGGCCTCAGTTGTAACCTGACCTCGCTCCTTGTCACATCTGCGTCAGCGGCTCCGGGGCCGTGCTCGGATGCTGACAACTGTTTCTAGCTTTAAAATAGGATTCTTTGGCAACCCAAGAGACAAATCCCTGCTGCCTTCAGAGTGTGTCTGCAGACAAGGGATGAGCGCTCATGGCATATCATGACTGCAACCAAGGTTGTCTGAAACTGCCTTAATACCACCCTGGTTTACTCTTGCAGGTTACTGTGAGCCCACCTACTTGCTTCCTCGGGTACCAGCAAGCAGCTGCAGCCCCAGAAATACAGGGAGAGGGGATGGCTGCTTGAAATACAGGGAGATGAGATTGCTGCTTGATACACAGGGAGATGGGGATCCCAGCACCTCCACAAGTCTTCAGGCTTCTCCTGGAGGCCAAATACCACCAGAAAAAAGCAATGACAAGCTGTGGTCCTCTCCTGCCAGGCACCATCGCATGGACATGGATGCAATCAGACCCTGTGCATCACCCCACAGTCCTGCTGAGCCATGGTTGGCCCTTGGGTGTTGCAAGGCCCATAAGCTTGATGTAAATGGATGAGGTTTAGCAGGTCCAGCCAAGGCCACCGCAGACAGGATCTGCTGGCCAGACCTCCCTTTTGGCAAAAGGAGGTCTTCCCTGTGGGAAGGGGCACAGAAACAACACTGGGCCAGAGTGGAAGCAATCATAAGAAATAAGAAATAAGCAGGGACTATTTTAAGGCCACTTCCCAAGGCTCACAAAACCCAACCCTGCCCACCAAGCCCTTCCACCTCCCCTTCCTCATTTAAATACCTTCTGGCCATGGCAGCTGTATCTGTGTGAGTGAGTGGTCACAAAGAGGTCTCCTTTGCCACATCTCTCATGAAAACCAGCTGACGACCCCAAACAAGCACTGCCGGGGACATAGGGGAGGTTTGGCCACAGCACACTGCGCTGGTAAGAGCATGCAGCCACGTAGCTATGTCTTGGCTGCATGGGGGGAAAGGAGGAAAAGAATAGCAAAGCTCTTCGGGGTTATTTAATAGCAGTGTGACTAACAGTTAGGCCCTTACACCTTCTGCTGGGCTCACCTGTGAAGACTGCCCAGGTGAAGCTGCTTTCTGACCCATCAGAGCTTGTGTTCACAGCAGTAACCATGGAGCCTTGTGTTTATCTTCCCCTGGAGGCCATGTGAAATTCCACATGACCATAGAACCCAGCCTGGTTTGGGTTGGAAGGGACCTTAAAGCTCCTCCAGCTCCAACCCCTGCTCCCACAGGCACAGACCCCTTCCACTGGAGCAGCTTGCTCCAAGCCCCTGTGTCCAACCTGGCCTTGAGCACTGCCAGGGATGGGGCAGCCACAGCTTCTCTGGGCCATCACCCTGGGCCAGCGCCTCAGCACCCTCACAGGGAACAGCTTCTGCCTCAGAGCTCAGCTCAGGCTGCCCTGCTGGGGCAGGTTCAAGCCATTGCCCTTGGCCTGGCCCTACAGGCCCTTGTCCCAAGCCCCTTTCTCTCCAGGTTCCCTGCAGCCCCTTTAGGCCCTGGAGCTGCTCTCAGGTCTCCCCTTCTCTTCTCCAGGCTGAATAATGATGTCACACTTTCTGCTTTCCCAAAACCCAGATTTTACCAGCTCTGAAGGGAAATCTGTTAGACTTTGTCAGAAACATTCTTTGTCATAGAATTAAAGTACCTGACATTAGAACTTGTGCTCTTGAGAAGAGGTGCATCCTCACTGACTCAGCTACAGGGATTGCTGTAATCTTCATGTTTTAGAAGAAGAAAAGGCCTATGTAGATTTAGGAATAATCTCCATTAATCCCTCAGTTCTTCAGAAAACCCTTCAAGAGTTTAGGGCTGTCCACGCATGCGAGCATCCGCAAGGTTGAAACCAAAAGATGTTTCAGCCAGCCCCAAAATGAAGAACGTAAATATGAAATATTAAAACCAGATCTGCTCTAGAGAAGAACTTTGACATTGCCACAAATCCAAAGAAGAAAGGGAAAACTCTGGCATGTAAATCCAGGATGACATCACTTTCTGAGAACCTGATGCCAAAACAGTGCTATCTTTGGGAGAGCCTCTGTTAAAGCTTTTGTCATCTTTGCCAGGTTAATATAGCTTTGAGATTAAAAGTGCTTTCATATTTATATTGAGGATGGGAGACAGGAGGGAGAGGGCACATTTTTCCCAAGGGAAATATTACCTTCACATCGTAGGATCAAGTCAAGGAACAGAAGACTTTGTCTTTGCCATCTTTGTGCAAGTCATCGATCTCCCTTCTCCAGCTTCACAGAACCCCAGCCTGGTTTGGGTTGGAAGGGACCTTAAAGCTCCTCCAGTTCCAATCCCTTCCATGGCAGGCAGGGACACCTTTCCCTAGAGCAGCCTGCTCAAACGTGGTCCAGAGCCCACTGGTGCAACACAATGGTTCTGAAAGGAGACAAAAGCCCTGGTGCTCCTTGGTGGCTGAATGACGCTGCTGTTTCCTGAATATATAGATATGTGCAGTAAACTTTTTCCTTCAAAGGAAAGAGAAATCCCATAACCACAGTGTTCAGATAAAGGCTAATGCAGGCAGAGGATTTGCAGCCACACTTGGTGCAAGCCCAGATGGTTGCTGACCTCCACACACCATAGACCCATGCTGGAGGCGAGTAGCTGCTGTCCCCCTAAAGCTTCAGGTTATCAACGCGTCTCAGCACCTCCAGGAAATACAAGCCTGTTCTCCTCGCTGTCAGAGTGGATGGCTTGGATACCAAGTGACATAAATATTGCAGCCGTAGGTGCTGATGTCTGCGGGGGTTTACGCAGGCAGGATTACAACTGTGGAGCTTATTGTGGTCACCTCTGGGTAACACACCTGGTTCAGCAATGTGCTGTGTCTCTCCATATAGGGAACAGGACATCAGCAGGGCTGTAGGCTCCTGGGATGTCCTGCAGGGAAGAGAAGAGCACAGCGAGCAGGCACCTGGTGAAGACTCTCCTTGGGGTGACATGCACTACCATGGTCATCTATTGCATGGGAAAACTCTGGTTTGGCTCAAGCTAACAGAAGTATTCCCATTGGCATCCTAAAAGGTTAGATTTTGAGCCAGAGGTTTCTTCTTGAGAGCTTGCTCAGGAGTGGTGGGGAGGCCAGATTTTGGCTGCTCCAGTGTATTGCTGCCATGTAAAGCTCCAAAGGAAAGCGTGGTCCTGCTGCTGAAACCAGGGAAGGCAGGAGCCAGAAAATGCTGGGAGCAAAGACCCCAGACAAATCCCCAACTCTAATCAGTGTCTGAAGCACAGTAACATGACATGCTGCTCTGCCTCTCCAAGGGGGGATGGGACAGGGCTTGGAGTGACCTGCTCTAGTAGAAGGTGTTGAACAAGGGGTTTGGAACTGGATGAGCTTTAAGGTCCCTTCCAACCCAAACCAGGCAGGGGTTCCATGATTCAATGAATCCAGGCTCACAGCAAACCACTCTCTGTGCAGACAAACTGACATCGTCCAGGGAAAGTTGGATTTGATTGGAGAGGAATTTTTTGGGTTAATGGGAACAAAGGCAGAGTGTGAAAACAATCGCTCTGGCACTTCCTCAGTGACCGCTTTGTCAAAATGGACACCATCCCTTGGGAAAAGCCCGCTGGTGTTTTCCAACAGGAAATAAATGAGGCTGAAGCTGTTTCCATCAGCTCTACCTGCCCCATACATCTTTAGCACTGTCTCTTCAGCGAGCACGGAGCAGTGTGGAGCGCGTTACAGCCCCCACTCGAAGACCTGCACTTGGTTACTGGAGACTCGCTGCTGGACCACATACTTGCCTTGGCTTTTAGCACGGCAGGAATCACAGAGATTTAAACCCATTGCTCTGGTTAGAAACAAGCCGTGCCATGGCAGGGGCGGTGCAGATGTTTGCACAAGTACAGACTGCGGCTGCTCCCCTCAACCGGTGCTTCAAGCTGTCTTCTGCAGCAGTGCAGAGCATCTATGTGCGTACATATACTTATATATACATTTGTGTGTGTATATATGCACATGCACATACACACACATACCATACATCCCTGGAGAGGGGCTTTGGACAAGGGCCTGCAGGAACAGGCCAAGGGGAATGGCTTGAACCTGCCCGAACAGGGCAGCCTGAGCTGAGCTCTGTGAAGCTGTGGCTGCCCCATCCCTGGCAGTGCTCAAGGCCAGGTTGGACACAGGGGCTTGGAGCAAGCTGCTCCAGTGGAAGGGGTCCCTGCCCGTGGGAGCAGGGCTTGGAGCTGGGGGAGCTTTCAGGTCCCTTCAACCCAAAACTGTCTGGGGTTCTGTGATTTATGTGTATCATGCATATCATGTGTGTTCATGCACACACATATATATGTGTATGTGTACTTATACACACATACTTAGGGTCTTCCTACTGCACCAGCAGGAAAATATAGATGGACTTGGAAAATAACCAGAGAAACTTTAGACTGATGATGTGCATTTCCTAGAACTGTCATTTTCTAGACTGTAGCCTCCTTAGGGGAGGTTGTATTGGGCACGTTCCCTGCAGCAGCCTGTTTAGTGTGGCTGTGTAACAACCCACTCCAGAGGCTGTGTACACCTGGCTGAGCAGTGTGGATGGAGAGCACCCTGGCCAAAGAGCTGGCCCTCAGATGGGGTCAGTTTTCAGCCTTTACCTTGGAGAACATCCTGCGTGCAGCTTCCAAAATCGATTGGTTTGAATGGTTTGGGTTCTTTGTAACTAAAGCCTCCCTGTAGTAGTGCATTTGCAAGCAAACACACAAGGATACGTGCCCAGCTCTTGCTAGCTCCCCACAGAAGCTGCAAGCCAAACCATCATTTGCAGATTTAGAAACCTTCCCACAATGGCTTAAGTGAATTTTGAAAATGGGAAATCTATTCCCAGATTGCTCTGGCACTTTGTACCATTTCCTCCTAATAAATAGCCTTTTGGGCCACTGGGCTTACTCAGTTTAAGGGGGGACTGGCCTGGACCCAGCCTAGCCCACCCGTAAGTTCCCTCTGTGCCAGCTGCCATGGATACCTTCCCTATAGTCCTTCTTTGCTGCTCCAAGGGGAAAATCCCAGCTCAAATCCTTATTTCATAGCCCAATAATAGCCCAAAGCCAAATAAGTCTTCTTGGAGAGCCTATTGAGTGGGTACTGGGGTTAGGAGCCAGCAGTTTAATGGCTAACTCTTACACTGCCAGCACTTTCTGGAGAAGCCTCCAGATCTGGTAGATCTCTGGGCAGAGTCCGGGAGCTCCAGAGAGGATCCTCGGTGCAATAAATAACATCATATGGACACTAAAGCGATTGCATCACGGGCAGCCTGTGCTCCAGACCTGCCCCAAAGAAATAAATCAGTGTTTCCTCCCCGAGAACCCCCCTGTTTCCATCCTCCTCCCCGGCAGTCCCCTCTCCCACCCCATTGATTTGTGAGCTCGGCTACATTGCAGCCAGACCGCAGGTGAAGCCCTGCTGGCCCGGGTAGTCCTGCCTCGGAGCCTCCAGAGCTTTCCACGCACCAGGCTTTCCCTTCCTCATCACCCTGCGCTTGAACGGGGCTATGGCAGATGCGTCTCCCACACCAGAGGCTATCCCAGCCCCAGCACTCACCCAACCTCATTCCGATTGCCTTAATTAAGAGCAAATACGCTTGGCAGTGGGAGAGCCCCGACGCTGAGGTGATGAAACCCAACCGTGCCTCAGACGAGCATCGCTACGCGCGCTGATAGGCAGGGACGCGCTTTACACTACCCAGGCTGGGTTATAGCCCGTAAGAGCTCACGCCTCTGAAACCTGGCTCCCGCTGCTGGGTCCCTCTTCCTCAGGCTGTCCGTCCCCCCCCAGCTCTGGTTACAGACCCACCTCCCGTGTGCCTGTGCTGGCTGCTCGCTGCCAGAAAGCTAATGCCTTCACACAGCAAGCGGGATCTCTGCCTCGCTTCAGCCAATCCGCCCTTTACATCCCTGCTCCAGCCTTCCCGAGGCAGTGATTTCTGCTGGGGGATTTGCCTCGGGCACATATCTTGAACGGTTTTTCCACCCCCTTTTACAGCCCCTTAGCTGTTTCTCTACATAGTGCTCTCTGGTTTTGCTGCTGGCTAACAGCATGTACATGGAGGGGCTGCTCGTGGGGCAGCATCTGCTGCTGTGTGCGGAGGAATTAACCTCCAGCCCGTCCCCACCACCATGACCCTTATTGTGCTCTTGTAAATGCATTGATCATTCAGAGACCTCTGCTTAGACCAAGTCCAATTGTGCCCCTTTGCTGAGCTGGGTGCTGACAAGATGCAGCCCATGCACAAGGATCACATCCCTTCAGTAGCATGAGGTGGGACATGAGTGCCAAGAGCACATTCCCAGCCAGTAAAGGTTTCTCTTTAAGCTTTCTCACTGGGGACACTAAGCCATGACATCCTTTACCTGCCTCAACAGGTGACAACAGCTAGCGTGGATCATCATAGAATCCCAAACTGGTTTGGGTTGGAAGGCACCTTAAAGCTTACCCAGCTCCATCCCCTGCCACGGGCAGGGTCCCCTTCCACTGGAGCAGCTTGCTCCAAGCCCCTTGTGTCCAACCTGGCCTTGAACACTGCCAGGGATGGGGCAGCCACAGCTTCATTCTCTCAGTAGCAAATTTCTTCCTTATATATAACCTAAATCCTCAGGGCCCCATGTCTTGCTTTCCAGTTGCTCTGCCTGCACCAGAAATGTTGCTGGGAAGGGCAACAGGCTTGAAACAGGCTTTGAGGAGAGTGGCTGTGGGTCATTACGTGCCTCTGCATGCACACAGGGAGCCGATCCCATCCAGCAGTGCTTCAGTGATAGCATCTGTGAAGATGGATAACCGAGCCAAGCTTCCTTGTGGAAACTCCACTCTCACAGCAAAGCACAGTGGGGAAAGGAAGCTCCCAGCTTCCAGACAAAACCCAGAGTTAAATCCAGCTGCTGAAACAATCCCAAAAGCAGTGGCTTTGTAATGAGGAAGTCCCTTCTCGGATCGTAATTGCCACAGCCGCGTTTAAAGGCTACCAACAGCCGGGCGCTCGAGGGAAGAACGGGAAGCAGGGGCTCGGCTGCGCAGCCGCCCGGTGTCACGCAGCGCGCTGCCCCCGCTGCCTGCTCCTGCCTGCCCTGGAGCAGCACCCCCGGACCGGCGGCCCCTCAGCCCACAGGCACCGGCAGCAGGGCCGGGCCGGGCCGGGCCCCGCTGTGCCCGGAGCCCGCTACAGGGAACGCGCCCGCTCCCGGCTGCGGCGGCGGCTGCTGCCTGTGGAACAATGGGGTCTCCCTCTGGTGGCAGAGCCCGCCCGAGGTGCGCTGCGGCCGCAGGCAGGGATGGGGCTGGGACAGCGGAGCTGGCTTCCAGCTGCGTCCCATGGACTTTGCAAGGGCTTCCAGGATGTCCGGGAAGCACCACTGGCACCAGCTGCCTGCAGAAGCCAACGGAGGCCCATGCACAATGCACCTCATCAGATGCTGCACCCCATCATGCGGTGCATCCCATCACACAGTGCATTCCGTCACACAGTGCATCCCTTCACACCCTGCATCCCATCATGCGGTGCATCCCATCACAGAGTGCATCCCTTCACACCCTGTATCCCATCATGCGGTGCATCCCATCACACAGTGCATCCCATCACACCCTGCACCCCATCACGTGGTGCATCCCATCACACAGTGCATCCCTTCACACCCTGCATCCCATCATGCGGTGCATCCCTTCACACCCTGCATCCCACCACATGATGCATCCCACCATGCAATGCATCCCATCACACATTGCATCCCATCATGCAATGCACTCCAGCACACGGTTCATCCCATTATGCCATGCATCCAATCCCGTGATACATCCCATCACATGTTGCATCCCATCACACACTGTGTCCCACTGTCACACGGATGGAGCCCAAACAGTCTCAACCCCAAGGCTGGATCCCCAGCCTGGGCACACGGTGCTTTGCCCACATGCAGTGCTCCTCAGCTGCCTGCACCCAGCAAGCACTTGCAAAGGGATGCCTTTGCCTTGGGGCTGCAGCAGATGCAAAACATCAAGCTGTTGTTTGGGAATTTTGGCAGGTTCCTGACAGCCTTGGAAGGGGATAACTCAGGCACTCGCACACCACCCCAGCAGGATGCTCATTAAAAGGGTCGGGCTCTGTTCTATGTCTCTGTCCAACCCCAGCACTCGTCTATTCCTCATCCCATCGCATCTGAGACTCAGTCCCATCTCCATGGGATGTGGAAGCATCCTGCATGGGACGGGAGAGATGAGGAATCACAGCTGGGTCCCACTCACCAGGGTGCTGCGAATCCGGCATATACCAGTGTGAATATGGGGTGCTGGGAGGCAGGGGTCAGGCTCAGCCAGCCCTGAAGCACAAGGGCCTAGGCATTAGGAACCAGAAGATGCTGCAGGGCTAGAGGTTGCCAGCAGAACAGCACAGCCACCTATGGGACGCAGCACGGCATTCTCAGGCTATTCCAGCCTTTTTGCAGCAGGTTGCCACCATGGTGATGGGCATTCTCACTTACTCAATCCCTCTGCAGCGTAGGAGCTTGGCGTGGATGAGCTCCAGCTCTCAGAAGCAGCTTCTCCCAGCTCCCCAGCAGCAGGGCTTTCTGGCAGCCCTACACAGAGGACAGACTCGTTCCTTCAGGCTCATGAGCAGCAAGGCCTCAGCGCTGGGGATTGAAAGGATCTGACTTCCCAGAGCAGCAGAACCCTGGGAGAGGCCTGCATGGGGCTGTCCCCGTGTTGCCTTTTCCCCCTGGGAAGGGTTGTATTGCCCAGGCTGCAGGGTGGACGAGGGCCCTGTGTGCTGTGTCCCAGCTTTAAGGGTGTTGCTGTCAGTCATGATTGCCAAAGCTGCCCTGCCACAGACTAAACACAGCTGCAAAGGGATAAACCTGGCAGAGAGCAGCCTCTGGGCTTGTTTCAGGTGACTCCTCCATCCTCACATCCTTTAAAGCCTCATCAGTGACAGTCTGATGGTCCTGGTACAAGTACTGTCGCCCGCTTAAAATCCCCTCCTGTGCTTTGTATTCGGATGCAAAGACCAGCTCTGGCTGGAGGCTTTGCAGCAGCAGAGGCAAAACTGAGCTTTGCCACCCCGAGGTTGAAGGCAAAATAATTTCCTGGGGTGGGATGTCAAATGTGGCATCATCCGTCCCGTTCCCCCCCCCATCCCTCCCACAAAGACACTCTCTGCTAAAAGCCAGGCCTGTATTCTCCTGCCAGGACATTTCCTCCCTGCCCCGCTGTAGGACCTTCCCCTTCTCCAGACAATGAAGGGACCGAAGCCAATGGCAGCAGCTGGTGGAGCCAGGGAATGCAAAAGCCCAGTGGAGCCCATCCTGAATGCGCCCCAGCCGGCTGGACAGGAGCGGGATAACACAGCCCAGCACCTGCCCACCTCCCTGCTGGCCCCACAGCACCACGACTCACCCAGCGAGGACACAACCAACCCTCCCACTGCAGGAGAACCCCAAACCTGAGCAGCAATGAGGCACGAGGAGCAGGGCTGCAATGAGCCCACAGCAGCCCAGGCTCAGCACAGGGCGATCCCACCCAGCCAAGTGCCCCCTGAAGCCCCCGCAGATGCTGTTGGAGGCCAGGGGATGCAGGGTGAAGCCCTGGTGCTCAGCTGGATGCCAAGGGAAGGCAGGGAATGGTGTGTGCCCACGGGAGTCACTTTTATTGAGGCTTGTTATAAAAATAGATCATGCACCGTCGAGGCACTTTTGTCCATGTCCACCCCTGGGCAGGAGCACCGGGGGGCTCCAATGGAGAGGGCTCCATCACACAGCTGCAGTCTGGGGAAGCCAGAAACCATTCCTTGGAGGCAACATGCTCCCTTGGCCTCTAATGGAGCCGGGATGCTCCTGGCAATGTCCTGGAATGGAGGCGTCTGCTGCCCTGCATCCAAGTCTTCAGAGACACGGGAAGGAGAAAGTAGAACTGAAAGCAAAGGGGGGAAACAATAGAAAGAAGGAAGATTGAGTCTCCTCTGTCACCCCTTTCTGAGGTAAAGTGTCCAGCCAGCGCGAGCAAACATCCCAACCGTGCTTCCCTGCACTGGGAATTGCCATGGGAGGATGCCACCTCTCAGCACATGGGCTATGTTCTCGTTCCCACAGGCACCTTCTGGAGGTGATGGCACTTTGGGCACAGTTCGATGGCACTTTGGGCACAGTTCAATGGCACTTTGGGCACAGTTCAATGGCACTTTGGGTACAGTTCGATGGCACTTTGGGTACAGTTTGATGGCACTTTGGGCACTGGTCGGTGGCCCTTTGGGCACTGGTCGGTGGCACTTTGGGCACTGGTCGGTGGCCCTTTGGGCATAGTTCAATGGCACTTTGGGCACTGGTCGGAGGCCCTTTGGGCATAGTTCAATGGCACTGTGGGCACGGGTCGATGGCACATTGAGCACTGGTCGGTGGCACTTTGGGCTCCGTTACAGTTTGCAGGTGCTGATTCNCTGGTCGGTGGCCCTTTGGGCATAGTTCAATGGCACTTTGGGCACTGGTCGGTGGCCCTTTGGGCATAGTTCAATGGCACTTTGGGCACTGGTCGGTGGCCCTTTGGGCATAGTTCAATGGCACTTTGGGCAGTGGTCGGTGGCACTTTGGGCACTGGTCGGTGGCACTTTGGGCTCCGTTACAGTTTGCAGGTGCTGATTCCAAGAGTCACTGTCTCCAGCCTGCTGCTTGGTGGCTTTAGGACGAGGAGGCTGGGACAGAGAGTCCATGGATGGTATTTAGAGAGTCTGGAGATTTCCCCACGGGACTGGCAGGTTTTCTGTCCACCACTGCAAGAGAAAGGAAGGAGAAGAATGCAACAGCAAGGCAGTGGATTGGTGGACTGCAAGCACGTCGCTGCAGTCACATCTACACACACGGGCCCTCCTCCAACAGCCCCCCCTCCCAAGAGCAGCTCTGCTCCAGATGCCCCCCAGCCCTTCTCACTAGACAAGGCATCCCATATTGGACCTCTCCAGGGGAACTGGAGAGGAAAGGGGTGGATGCAGATCCCAGATGATGGTGGTAAGGACAAACACCCTTGCCATTGCCATGGGGCCAGCTCTGCCTGGGGGGGTGGCCCAGGCCCACCCCAGCCACACACAGAACACGTCCCATGGACTTTCTTCAAGCCTGTGGTTGCGGTGGCCTGGGAGGGACTGTGCCACCAGCACCGGGAAGGGGAACGGATCTGGACACTGTGCCAGCCTCATGCTTCTCCCCAGCCCTGGCTCATCCCAGGCACAACCTGGCCACAGAAAGCCTCATGGTGCAGAGTCAGAGGCTGGCCCAGGCCCAGACGATCCCCACACACAGGCTTTAGAAGATGGGACATGGAAGGTCCTAGGGCTGCTGCAGGCATCGGGAGGAGCGGGGAGGGTTTTCTGTGGAAATAATGGCTGTGAAGTCAGGAAGGTTCTGAAGTGGAGGGTGAAACTGCGGAGTTTGTCTTTATTTTTCACTTTCTTTTCTTCTCTCCTCTCTTTTTTTTCCCTTCTCTCTTTTTTTTAACTTCCCACCTTTCCTTCCTTCCATTCTCTCTTTCTTTCCTTTCCCTCCTCCTTGCTTTTTTTATCTTCTCTCTTTTTCCTTCTCCTCCCTTCCTTTTCCTTATCTCCTTTTTCCCCTTCTCTCCCTCCTGCCTTCCCTCCTCCTCTCCTTCTTTTTCTTCCCTCCTTCTTTTTCCCTTCCCTCCTTCCATCTCTTCCCCTCTCTCAGTTCCTTCCCCTCCGGCTGCCTCTCCCACTCCCTGCAAGATGCCAACGCGGGGCAGCACCGAGCCGGAGCCGGGCGGCTCCATGGGAGCAGAGCGGGGCCCGGGGCTGCCCTGTTCTTCCTCCAGCCCCTCCTCGGGCCCGGGGGGAACGGTTCGCTCCATAACCCCGTATTTGGGTTGTGGCAGGTAAGGAGCGGCACCCGAAACGCGATCCGAAAGGAACTGAAAAGGAAATCAGCTTTTAAAGGGGGAAAAAAATCACAAATATAAAAAAAAAAAAAAACAAACTAAAAAATTAGGACCGAAAAATAATTTAAAAATAATAATTTTTTGAAAGCCCAAAACGCAAAACCAAAAAAAACCACAAAGGTTTGAAGGAAGTCCATGGGCTTTCGGCAGAGACAGTTTGAAGTCAGAAAACTCCAGCTCCAAGTCACTTAAAATACCTCGGAAAGCACATTAAATCCCCGCAGTCATCTCTCCTCTGTTTTCTTTCTCCTTTCCTTTCTCCCTCCCTCCTTTTCCCTTTCCTTTCTCCCTCCTTTCTTTTCCCTTTCCTTTCTCCCTCCTTTCTTTTCCTTT
>NDXB01014640.1:40133-66084 GCA_002631895.1 Agapornis roseicollis
GGGGGGGGGGGGGGGGGTGGGGGGGTGGTTCAGAGACCAGTGTGTGTTGAAGAGAAATGAGCTGAAGCGAAAGCTGGCCCCTCTCCAGCCACCCTTCCTGTTCTGCTGTTGGCACTACCCGAGAAGAGGGAGACAGTAAAAATACATGCGAGGCAGTGAGGAAAACAAATTAATGGGGAGGGGGGAGAAAATAACTGAAACCTGCTCATGTTTGGGCTCTTTTTAGCAAACAAGCACATGGAAAAATCACATAAAGTTCAAAGAGAGCCGCAGCCAAGCATGATTGTTAGACATAGAATTTCGTCGGAGATCAGCGGAAACAATGCAATTAGAGGCGAGTTGCATTTAGCACGTTGGGATTGCATCCAGTTGACGTGCATCCTTGTGGAAATTCAAACATCATGGAGCAGACCCTGAGCTACTCCCAAAGGCTAACACTGTGCTGGGCTTTGTGTGTCTTTCATGGGTATTTGACTGTTTGCTCACCCAACCTGATGAGACGAGGTGAGATGAGAGGGCTGGGTTGAGGGTTACATGCTCTAGCTGGATGCAAAGGAGCAGAGAGCCTTGCAGGAGGTATGAAACCATCACTGGTAGGTGATGGTGGTGCTCAGCCTGTCCTAGCAAGGAGCTGCAGGAGAAGAGGATGCCAATGTGCTGCTTCATAGGGACATGCCCTTCCTGCACCCTTAAAGACAGTAGAGAAAATGGGGTGAAAATGGGTGACATCTGGAGGAAAAAAGTTAAACATTGCTCTTACTTGGGCAAAGGTGGCATCTGCGTCGTGGTCAGCTACAGGAATCATAGAATCAAAGCCTGGTTTGGGTTGAAAGGACCTGAAAGCTCCTCCAGCCCCAAGCCCTGCTCCCACGGGCACAGACCCCTTCCACTGCAGCAGCTTGCTCCAAGCCCCTGTGGCCAACCTGGCCTTGAGCACTGCCAGGGATGGGGCAGCCACAGCTTCTCTGGGCCATCACCCTGGGCCAGCGCCTCAGCACCCTCCCAGGGAACAGCTTCTGCCTCAGAGCTCAGCTCAGGCTGCCCTGTTGGGGCAGGTTCAAACCATTGCCCTTGGCCTGCCCCTACAGGCCCTTTTCAGAAGTCCCTTCTCCATGGTCAGCTGCCACCATGTTGCAGAGCACAAACTGTCTCTTATTTAGGATGCTTGCATCCCGAAACACAACTTGGTGAAGCCACAGTGCCCATTTCCCTGTATCACGTCCCAGGGTGGATCAGTTGCATGAGGGCTCTGGTTTCTGCTCTTCATCAGCTGCTCCATCACTTCTCACCATGGTCACTTGGAGGGTAGATGTTTGCCAGAGTGGCCTGGCTCAGGAAGGAGGAGCAGGATGAGATGAGAGCCACCACATCCCCACCTCCAGCTTCACCTGAAGAGCAACAGCAAGCAACTGCCTGCTTGGTAGGAAAGCAGCTTCTGAAGGGGATATCTTTCACCTCTTTGTGACTTCTTCCACAAATACATCGTCCTTCAACACCTTTTTGTTGACAAAATCTCTGTCAATACAGCCTGAACTTCAGACTTGATACCATCTCCGTATCAAGAGGAACCGGTTGCACCAGAAGTGCTGCTGTAAGCAATGTCTCTGTGGAAGCCCAGCCCTGATGTTGGGGGTTACGTGCAGTTTGCTTTGTGAAAGGCATTTCTCACTGCAAACCAAGCTGTGGTGCAGGGCAGCCAAGGCTCTCTGAAGTGGCAGCTGATGCTGAGCTGCTCCATGAGGGTATTTCCAACACAAAACACCTTCGAAACACCCTCTTTTCTTCCATATGCAAAGCACAAAGAATAAACTTTGAGTCCTGCTGCTATGGAGGTGCTTTGCTAGGCCCCAGATGTTCACTCTGCTGACAGCAGCAGTAGCCTTCATTTCCCAAAGCAAAGCCAGCAGCAAGATCAAATGCAACCAACCATGTAAAGCAGGAGGCAGCAGAAAGCTTACCCAGGGAAGAGCAGCTTTCAGTACACCAAACACTGAAAACCCCAGTCTGTGATGTGCTGCTTGAGCCCATTCTGGAACAAAACCACCTGTAACCTGCAGCACCTTCATTCCTTGTTCAGATCCAGGTAGTTCTGGGGGAGCCACAACCCAGACCATACCTGCAGGAGGTGAGGAAAGCCATGGCCATCCACAGCTTTGTGCTTGCAACCACCTCAGTGCCACATGCCCATGAAGAGCAAAGCACGCCCCTGCTGAAGCCCAGCGGTCCAGGGGAATCCTCAGTGATGAGCCCAGAGTGAAATAGAGGGAATTTTATGACACGGGAGACCCCAGTTTCCCATTAAGATCCATCCAGGAAGCGTCCCCAAGGATGCTCCCAACCCACTTGCGTTTTGGCACAGGAAATCTCAGAGGCAGACCACAGGGGCCAGCTCGCAGAGGCCGAGCACTACAGCAAACACTCAGGGGAAGGGAGCGGTGCCAAGGGAGAAGCCCACATGAGCAGGAAAAGCGCTTTAAACCCTCCCTCACCCCAAACCCCTGTATTTACATTAAAGCTTGTTTTCTTCCTGGCAATGTTACCGGGTTTAAGGGGAAATGGAAGAGCTGGGATGAAGGAGGTGCCTTTATCTGATCGACCATCACTTCTGGAAATGCTAAGGCCTGAAGTTTGAAAGTGGAGGTAAAGTTCAGCACGGTTTCCTTGGTAAGAATTAGAAACATCCCTGGGCTGCCAACATTGACCCCATTAACCCCCTCCCGAGGGGAAGAAAAGCCTTCATTTTTCCAAATAAGGGGAGGGAGAAGAATTTTCCCCAAAACCCTCATTTCTCAGGTTAAAACAAGCTCGGGGCTGGGGTGGGGGTTTGGGGGAAGCATCACTGGGGTAGGGGTTTGGGGGCAGCGTCACTGGGGTGCTCACAGAGCTCTCCGAGTCGGCTGCCCTCGGAGCAGGCTGAGCTGATGGTCGGAACCGACCAGAAAGTGTTCTGACCTGGGGACACAGCCCCAAAGCAGCCAGCAGGCAGCAGGAAGCGGGCTCAAGGCTGGCGCAGCCCCGGGCGCTGCCGCCGGCGGCTCCCTCTAGTGCCGCTGCCGGGAGGTGCCGGGCGGACCCTGGGTACCGGGGATGCTCAGATCCGCGACTGAGTGGAGATGCTTCATTGGGAAGGGGCAGTAAGCAGAGAGCGCCCCAAGGTGCGGGCAGGCACAGCTGTTGCTCCCTGCTGATAAACGTGCTGGTAAACACACCTGTTGTTTCAAGAGGGATGTGGAGCTGCTGGAGCAAGGCCGGAGGAGGCCATAGAGATGCTGTAAGGGCTGGAGCAGCTCTGCTCTGAAGCCAGGCTGAGAGAGCTGGGCTGGGGCAGCCTGGACAAGGGGAGAGAAGGCTCCTAAAGGGGAGACCTGAGAGCAGCTCAAGGGCCTAAAGGGGATGCAGGGAACTTGGAGAGGGGCTTGGGCCAAGGGCCTGTAGGGGCAGGCCAAGGGCAATGGCTTGATCCTGCCCCAACAGGGCAGCCTGAGCTGAGCTCTGAGGCAGTAGCTGTTCCCTCGGAGGGTGCCGAGGTGCTGGCCCAGGGTGATGGCCCAGAGAAGCTGTGGCTGCCCCATCCCTGGCAGTGCTCAAGGCCAGGTTGGCCACAGGGGCTTGGAGCAAGCTGCTCCAGTGGAAGGGGTCCATGCCTGTGGGAGCAGGGGTTGGAGCTGGAGGAGCTTTCAGGTCCTCCCAACGTAAACCAGGCTGGGATGCTACGATTGACCCGTCTGCAAGCCAATGCTGCAAGGTCACCTGGACTAGAGCCTGCAGGGTAGCTTCTCCTGGTTTCCCTGAGAAGCCATGGGCAGCACACCTCATCTGGAACATTGTCCTTACCACGATACATGGCAATTCCAAGAAAGTGTTAAAAACCATAGGCAGTGAGAGTTCCAAGCCCCAGATTAAATACCTCGTTGTATACCTGTGTACCTGCCAACACACACAGGAGTGCTAAACATCAAATATTTACCCAGGGAATCTGATTCAGTTCATCTGCAACCAGGAACTGAAACAAATGAAAGAGGCTCACGTGTGCATTCAACATGAACTGCAACCAACGGCTGCACCAGCACGAACTGCAGATTTACTTCCGAAAGCCTCAGACCCAGCACAAGCAAATGGAGCTGCTGTGCTCTGCTCCAACTGCAGCCTCTTCAATCCCAGCACTGTCCCCTCCTCAGAAGGATTTTACAGCCACTGAGACCATCTCGGAGTGAGGGATGGTGCCAGGGACTAAAGCACAAGCCCTCTAGACCATGGGCAGTCAGTGACTGTCCCAGACCCTGTATCTCCTTCCCAGTAAGAATCATCATAGAATGGTTTGGGTTGGAAAGGACCTTCAAGCTCCTCCAGCTCCAGCCCCTGCTCCCACAGGCACGGACCCCTTCCACTGGAGCAGCTTGCTCCAAGCCCCTGTGTCCAACCTGGCCTTGAGCACTGCCAGGGATGGGGCAGCCACAGCTTCTCTGGGCCATCACCCTGTGCCAGCGCCTCAGCACCCTCACGGGGAACAGCTTCTGTCTAAGATCTAATACTACAGCAGCCTCGGCCCACTGCCTCCCCACACGACAAGGGCTGCTCGAAGCTGAAGGCTTCCCTGGTCCCTCCCATTGAGCCATCTGCATACACAGGAGCAGAAAAGCTCACGGGCAGAAAATAAAACCAAGAGGAGAAATGATCATGGAATCCCAGACTGAGTTGGGATGAAGGGACCTTAATGCTCATCCAGTTCCAACCCCTGCCACGGGCAGGAACACCTTCCACAAGAGCAGCTTGCTCCGAGCCCTGTCCAACGAGCCAGGCTGGTGACGAGCATCAACAGAGCTCCCTGAATCATAGAAAGGAGCCGAGATAAACACAACTGCGTGTGACGAGTGCGGAAAAACACACAGCGAAGGGATGCCGAGAGCCCCCCAGGCCACCGGGTGGGAAGCCGGGTCCTGCAAGGGCTCTACCGAGCGCCGCTGCCGCAGCAGCACCGTGCAGCTTCGCAGCGTGCCGGGAGATGGCGATCGTCCTCTTCCCTGCCCGTCCGCCGGGAAGGAAGCTGCCGGCTGCTACCGAAACACGCCAGGAACAGAGCTATTAAAGGCAACAGCCTCGCAGAGAAGTCCTGCGAGGGGAAACACCTCCGAAGCAGTTCTAAACGAATGGGGATTTATTTCTTGTATTTAACGCAATAACGCGTATTTGCCCTGCAGCGCATTATCTCCCTCTATATTCGCGAATGAACTACAGAAAATTAGAGTGTCTCTGTTATCTGTTTGCTATCTGCGGTGGGATTAGAGGCGTCATGAACTAAGCTTTGAATCAACAATGTTTTATTGGTTCATGTCACTGAAGGCTGGTTACGACCGAGCTAAATAAGACATCAAACCTCCCTCCCTCTCCCCTCTGGGCTGCAGCACTGCGGTTGCTCACACGAGCGGCCACTGCTCCTCTTTTGGGGGAGAGGAAAGGAGAAAGGGGCTTGTGCTGCGATTTCCAGCATTCCATGCTCCCAGGGGGACTGAAAGAGAGAGTGGTGCTTCCCCTCCTGGGAAGGGGGATGGCCACCGAGCGCTTGCAACAGCCATGGCCAGGCTGAAAAAGCTTCCGTTTCATCACTGCTTCCCTACCGCATGTCTAGAAATAGACTCAAATAACTCATTTCTAATTACCCAGAGACGAGGAGGTGGCCCAAAAAGAACAGCAAGTTCTGAGGCCAGGGTAAATATCTCGGGCATCATGGACCTCACAGTTCAGGAGCTCGGAAGGGATAAAGCAGTGTATTTGCTTTGTTGAACCTTGTTTGAGCAGCAGGGAGGCTTTGCTCCCTCCCCCAGGCTTCTGAGGAGAAACGAAACCTGGAGATTCGATTTTCCATCATTTTACAAAGCAAACCCACAAGGGTGCTTTCTAAAGGAAACAACACCTCTACAAGGGAGCTCCAAGTTCCTCCCCAGCCGGACTGCAGTGGATGCTGAATTCCTATGACGTGCTAGAAGAAATCTGATTTACTCCAGCTCCAATTTTCCTAGTGCTTCCCAGAGCAGATGGCTGCTGCACAACAGGAAAAGGGACCAAGGACATCTGGGAAAGGAAAATGAATGGATCACAACAAAAAGAAGAGGAAGAGGGGAAAAGATGAGTGAGGAAGGAGATGTGCCTGGATCCCCCAGTAACCTGGCAGAGCCGCTGTCACTCTGGTGCAGAGTTCAGCTGAGTTCCAATGGTATAAATGCCATTCCAGCACCCCCTAAGCCACCTGGAGAGCAAAGTCAATCGAGGGGTGACAACCACACACAAGAACCAGGGTATTACCACTTGGGTGTTTGTGCCCAGTGTGTCTTACTGGATGCAGAGTTCTGCTTCACACTAAATAACCTTTGCTTCTGTGCATAGAAGAAATGCTGGCTCCTCAATAAGATGTCCTTACTTAGTTTTTCTATTACTGTTATCAGAGAGGATCAAACCAGACAGATGCATTTACTGTTTTCCATCAAAAGATAATAAAAAGAAACAGTTTATAAAATCAGATTATATGAAAAATTGCCTAATGATTATAATTTCTAAACCCATTGCTGAATAATGATGTATTCAAGAGTTGTCATCGAGTGATGAAAGAAACCTAATATGAAAGATTTTCTCTATGAAGAATGACTACAGATGAATTGCACAGAGATACAATCCTCTGATAAAGGACAATAAGAGCCTCTAGAACACTTAATAATAGACTACTCAGGATGAATTGAGTATTGCAATAAAAGCCCATAAATTAAAAAGTTTCAAAATGATTTCTGATAAAAGACATGCCAAGGTGAAATAGAAAAAAACCCCAACCCTTTAAATCAGCAGCTCTACTGGTACAGCTCAGGAGGTGAGAGAAAACGCACTCTGCAAACCCAAAATGATTGGTTTGAAAGGGAACGCACCTTATGCACAAGAAGCTTTTCTGTAAGTCAGATCAGGGCACGGATGTACCTGTGCTGACTGCCCGGGAGGCTTGGCCACTGCCATAGGTGGGAGTAGATGCATTTCTGCTGTGTGCACTGGGGCTCTGTGAGGAGGAGCCCAGGGGTGAAGGCTACAACTGCAAGCAAGGAGGAAAGTGAGGTTGAGGCATCCACCAGCCCCTTCTCAGCCCAGGGCCTCAACACAGCTCTACCGCACCCCCAAACTGCTGAAACTCATTAGGTTTCACAGGCTTTTAGCATTAAAGAGCTTTGAAGAACCACCTTGGGCATCAGCTGGGTATGACAGGATGCTCCCAGGACACAGCATGCCCCAGCACTAAGGAAAACCCAAACACAACCACATCCATGACACCTCACCAGTGCTGGACCCTCCTGCAATGGCCAGGGAGAGGCCAGCACCAGGAACCCACCTTGGAAGGCGAAAAGCCCCAAATGAGACTGAAGATTGACCCTTCCCCTTGAGCATCTCCTGCCAAGCTGATGGGATGACCCCAACACAGCAGGTTTGAAGGCACCTGGCTGCAACCTGGCCCTTGCAGCATCCCCAGAACAGGTCACAGCCTGCCAGGAGGAAAGTAAACCTGGTTTTACAACATTAGACATGGTCTGTAATGCAGATGGCTGTACTTAAAATAGCCCTGCTCACTTGCTGTTGTGCAGGGAGCCGAGATGATTTATTATGAGCTGTGCCAGCATATATTATTCATGTTGGAAGCAAGGAAAGGTCTTTGATATGTATCTGGAAAAGCTTCAAACCCATAAAAGAGATAAATTGTATGAATAGTGTCACCCAGAGTATAGATGAAACTCTCAGACACATCTTCATATCACATAACGGAGTGTAGGGCTACCATACTTATGCAATCTGTATTAATTTCACTTAGAAGAGAAATTCATTACTGAAACATCTCTACCAAGGAAGAGCTGACCCAGACAGGACTTTCTGGGCATGGTATTAAGCCCACATTGCTGTGTGCACTCTGGGAGCCTCATTCAGTGCATACTTCCCTGTCAAAGCCTGAAGTTTGGGCTCAGAACTGCACCAGTCCAGCCCAAACCCCACTTCGTTTAAGGCAGCAAGTGAGGGAATGATAGGATCCATCCAGGATCGCTCCAGACAGAGTTGTTGCATCCCCGCAGGTCCCCTGCCAGCACTGGGATTAGACTGTGACTAATTATGGCTTTATTTCCTTTATTAAAGGAGACACCCGAGTGTTCGGCACATTGCAGCACAAAACAATCATCAGAAAGTCTCCCACTAAATGTCTGCAATTAGAGCATTCACTATTAATTGTGCTCATTAACCTCACACACAGAGCAGCTGCTGGAACAGGGACAGGGAAAAGCGGGGAATTTCCCTGCCTGGCAGGACCAGGGATGCAGTGATGGCAGCATCTTCCCCACATCACACAGACGATGCAGTTGGGGATAAGGGGAAGGTGGATTTAGATGCTTTTTTTAAGTGGCTGGTTTCACCATCACTGGTTGCATGGGCAAAGTGACAACTTGCCCATGATTCCATTAAAAGTAATTATTTGTGGAAGCAAGCTCAGGCCTAAATCAACTGTGAATGGGCTGGAGTCCTTAGAGACCAAGCCTAAAGGATGCAGAGCATCTCATCCAGCACATACCCCACATCTTCTGCTCTCCCTTCCTGGCTTTGCTCTGGTTCAATCTGGGTTGCTTTGGCTGGGGATTGGGTTTTTATTGCCCTCAAATTATTTCTATTTTTAACTTCCTGAAGTGCAGGAAAAGGCTTTAACTTTCCTGCAGCTACTCCAGTTCTCACAGCTCATTCCCAGAGCACACAACACAATAAAAAGACAACAAACACAAGTCAGGGAGCCCAAAACACAAGCATGTCTCTTGGTAAAGCAGCCGTTGTGTGTGGAGAGAAGCACGGCCCTTTCATGCGGCAGCCAGGGTTGGAAGTAGAGGAGAAGGAAATGCTTTCTAATCTTTTCTGTGTCCAGAAAAATCTACTTTTATGTCACCTTGTTATTGCTACTGCATGGAACTGCTACCAAAACCCATCACACTGAGCTGCAGGCATCAGAGCAACACAGAAAGGGAACAAGAAACCTCATCATCCAAAGCTTCCTGCCCTTGCTTGGGCCTTAATCACAGAACCCCAGCCAGGTTTGTGTTGGAAGGGACCTGAAAGCTCCTCCAGCTCCAAGCCCTGCTCCCACGGGCACGGACCCCTTCCACTGGAGCAGCTTGCTCCAAGCCCCTGTGTCCCAACCTGGCCTCCAGCACTGCCAGGGATGGGGCAGCCACAGCTTCTCTGGGCCATCACCCTGGGCCAGCACCTCAGCACCTGAAAACAGGGAACAGCTTCTGCCTCAGAGCTCAGCTCAGGCTGCCCTGTTGGGGCAGGTTCAAGCCATTGCCCTTGGCCTGCCCCTACAGGCCCTTGTCCCAAGCCCCTCTCCAGGTTCCCTGCAGCCCCTTTAGGCCCTGGAGCTGCTCTCAGGTCTCCCCTTCAGGAGCCTTCTCTCCCCCAGGCTGCCCCAGCCCAGCTCTCTCAGCCTGGCTCCAGAGCAGAGCTGCTCCAGCCCTCGCAGCATCCCCATGGCCTCCTCTGGCCTCTCTCCAGCAGCTCCAGGTCCCTCTTGTGCTGCTGCCCCAGAGCTGGATCGGGGCTGCAGGTAATGCAGGTAATTCAGATAATTCACTCATTGCACCCACAGGGTTTGTTCCAGCCAAACTCTCCTAACCCAGGGGTGCCTGAGACAAAGATGCCCCCTGCACCCCCAGCCCAGAGGGCAAGGCCCTCTGCAAACAGCGCTGAGCAGATTTCAGCTTTCCAGCCCGCACCAACACCACCAATGCTCCAGGGGAGGGGCTGCCCCAGCAACCCAGCTTAAAACCAGTCCCAGAGCCATTTCTGGGGGAAGTTCAGTCCCTTTCTGCTTGCCTTTCTGAGCCAGAACATTCATATTTTCCCATCTGTGCCTTGTTTTAAAGCCCTTTCTCTCCCTTCCTTCCTTTTTGACAGTAAATGTGATGCCTTTGTTCCCATCCTTTCTCTGTCCCTGATCTTGTGAAAAAAAAAAAAACCTAAATGCCCCAGCATCTGAAGTGGGTAAAATCCTGGCTCCCTCCAAACAGAGAGTAAAACACCCATTCATTCCCCTCCACCACGGAGCTCACCCCGTGACTTCAATGGGACAAAATCACAGGGCATAAAGTTGTTTGTTGTCCCTTAAATGGCTCCATTGTCTATTGTTGGGCTCTTTCCTGAGCTCTAAATCTTCCCTTTGCTCTGCTCGATGCCTGTCCAAGGGCCCTAAGAGAAGAGACACCCTCCAAACACAGCAAGAGCCCTTGCAGGGTTCTGGCGTTGCTCAGAGCAAGGGGATATTTGTCCTCATAAAGATATTTGTCCTCTTAAACACGTTTTCTGCCCGGTCTGTGAGGCCTATATAAAGGTCTCTCTCCCTTTATTAACGGGTTTGTGTTGCTGTAATAGTGAGTAACTTCATCTTTCCCTTTGGGAAGAATAAGGAGCCTGTTTCGGCAGCAGGCTCAGTGCCCCCCGGCCCCCCTCACCTGCAGACTAGGCTGGCTGCAGCTCCAGCCCCAGCACAGGCAGAGCTGAGCTTTAGGCTGCCAACTCCTCATGGCTGGAAGAGACCAAGGAGAAAGAGCTTTTACTAAGAATACATGTAGCTGAATACATTAGGCACGGCTCCTCTCCGGGGCCTCGTGATGGAGATAAAAGGTCTCTGTCCTTCCGAAATCAGATGTGGCACTTTTGATCATTGTAAGGGGGTGAGGGGATAAAAATATCTTTGCTCAGCAGAGGTGATCCCAGACAGGCCTTTCTGGGAAATTCCCGAATCCAACTTATATTCCAATGCGGGCATCTGTGCGAGCTGTTGCCCGTACAGCAGCGGGGACAGCGCCCATCCCGGCACCTCCGGCTCTGCAGCGGACTGCTCTCCCGGTGCTCGGGAGGGATGTGGAGAGGATCCGGGGATTAAGCCCCTCGCTGGCTGCCGAGGAGGAGATGCGGGGATCCGCCACACGGTGTCAGCGGAGATCGCCGCATCCGCACCGGCCCCGCTCGCGGATCGCCAGGGGAGGGGGGCTCGCTTTGACCCTGCGCTCCCCGGGAGCCTCCCGGCCGCTTCTCTGTGGTCCCTCCGCGCTGCAAAACCCGGGACCCCACCGATGGCCCTGGATGGTGCACGGGGAAGATGCTGCTGGCAGCTTCCCAGCGCTGGTCCTGCCCCAGGCAGTGCCCTGTTCCGGAGACCCCCAAAATGGAAACGGTAAAGGACCAGCAACGTTGACCCAGGGAGATTTTCCACTCCAGTCTGTGTCGTACCAGTCGCATAAACAACCCGAATCAGGTGAACAGACACTTTGCAATGCACAGATAATCTCTGCCACAATTGCCTCCTCTCTAGTGGTTTTTCACCCCCGTTTTCCCTTCTTCTGCCCATTTTATATCCATTCCTTCTCCTCCATGCTTCTTGTTCCATCCATCTTTCACTGCAAACATCCCCAGAGCATCCCCAGCCCCGGCATCCACCCCATGTGCCAACAGACTCCTCCGCACAGGGACACAGCTCACACAGGCAAGCTCAGGCTGTTCATGTGTGGGCAGTCTCACCTCAGTGGGTTCATTTTAATTCTTAGGTATTTACCTTTTAACCCAGATGGTCAGTGAGGTTATCGAGCCTATTTTAATAGTGCTGTATCAGTGTGGTGAGTGCCGTAGTCCTCTCTTTCTATCATCACTGCATGGAAATACAGGTTTGAAATACAATTTCCCGCTTTTCATCCTTTCCAGCCCCACACTGAAAACCCATAAGAGTTAATAAATGGGCAGAACTTTCCAAGCAGAGTTAAGAAAGCCTCCCCCTGCCAGGGTCTGCGGATGGGGGAAGGTGTTCAGAGGAGCCCGCACCAGCCAAAGCTGCATTCGCAGCCCCCTTTGGCTTGGCACAACCATGGGACATTGGCTGTCTTCTCCAACCCATTCTTGCCCCAGGCAGTAATAGAAAACCCTGAAAAGTGAGTTCTGCTTCAAACAATACAGTTTAGATGCAGTAGGTTTCCCTGCACTCCTCTCCAGGTGTCTATGCCCTTTGGAGACACCAACTTCAGATTTCCCCCTATAAGAAGCAGAGCCAGCAATTTTTCTCCCCCTTCAAACCAGAGCAAAGATCACACAAGAATAGAAAAGCCAGAATCCAGCAAATGAGGCTCCAAAACTGCCTGTGTGTTCTAGGGCTTTCAATAAAAGGGATCAATAAGCCCCAAGTATGATTTTATGGCCTTCTGGAATATGAAGCAGGTTGAGCTGGGGCACCTGGATAATTGCAATCAGAGACCATTACTAAGACCAGTTTCAGAGATTAAGTGAAGCCAATCACTCCCCTTGCCCAGAACCACAGCACCTCCAGCCCAGCAAGGTCCCAGTTCACACCTGGGTTCCCAGGTATTGACAAATACCAAACCCACTAGAGGGAACACTGTGACAAATGGCAATCAGCAGCATAACCCTCCCCACCCTTTGCTATAACAGAGCATTTACACCAGGTATGGGTGTTTCACAAACTTCTCTTGGAAGTTTGGGTTTTCCCTTCCATCCAAGTTCCCCTTTCCCTGTGCTCCAGTCATTTTTGGAGTGTGGCATTGGCCAGAACACTGTTCACCTGCACAAGGGAACTCAGCTACTCCATGGAGGAAGGAGATGCTGAGCTCTCAGCCCACCCTTTGTCCACCTTGCAGGAGCCAGGGCACTAAAGGCACTTCAAGAGCACTGGCACAAAATGTGTCTTATGACAGACTCCTTAATCACTCCCCTGCATCACTGCTGTCCCAGCCATCTCCTGGGGACCTGTGATAGGGACCAAGACCCAGCACATAACCACCAAAAGCAGAGGCCAGGCCAAGGGCAATGGCTTGAACCTGCCCGAACAGGGCAGCCTGAGCTGAGCTCTGAGGCAGAAGCTGTTCCCTGGGAGGGTGCTGAGGTGCTGGCACAGGGTGATGGCCCAGAGAAGCTGTGGCTGCCCCATCGCTGGCAGTGCTGGAGGCCAGGTTGGACACAGGGGCTTGGAGCAAGCTGCTCCAGTGGAAGGGGTCCGTGCCTGTGGGAGCAGGGCTTGGAGCTGGAGGAGCTTGAAGGTCCCTTCCAACCCAAACCAGGCTGGGGCTCTGTGCCCATACATGTCTGAAAGTGCTCACAACACACAAATTCAATGGGCTAAATTGGAATGTCCACCTCGGGGCAGATGAGCAGCCAGGATGGTATTGAAAGGGAAATGAGTGGAAAACCGGACTAAGCCACTGCAGAATAATCTTTGGTCTATCCACTGGGAACGTCTCCTCTCCAACAGCAGCATAAACACACTTCACATAACACTCTTCTCAGCCAGAAGATTACTGATGGACTCGCACAAGCATGAAGAGGGGCTTTGCTGTGCAATGAGACACCTTGAACATCCAGTGGGCTGAATCCTCACCTCCACCCGCAGGGAGCACCGGGAATGCCCAACACAGGGCAGCAAAAGCTGTTCTGCCGATTTTGGCAAAAGCAAACCCACTGGAAGGCCTCCAGTGCCTTTGAGAAGTTCAAGGTATCACAGGATAGACCACCACAGGATTGCTGTTTTCATTGATATCACAAGAATGCTCCGTCACTTGCTGACTTACAAAGAACTAAACCATGGGATTACAAGGTCATTTCAATCAGCAGTAAGACTGTTGCTGCTCCTCAGGCTCCATTGCTCAGGTTGAATTTGAGTTTCCCGATTTGATCGGTTTCCTCATCTGTACATCAAGTTTAGTACAAGCCCTTGAAAGAATCTGTGACTGGAGCACAGAATTTCCTCAAACCCATCACTGAAAGGGCGATGTTGGAAGGACAGGCACGACCATTATCTCCCCACATCTGATAAGTCTTATGATGACCAGTTCACTATAATTAATCAAGCATTTATGTTCATCTCTAAAGAATGATGAGGTTTTGACAGGCCAAAGGACACAGAACCATAGAATCAACTAGGTTGGAAAAGACCTTTGAGAAGGTCTTACTGACAAAGACTTCTTACTGGCAAATGCAGAAGCACCCATAAACAAGGCAAGGGGTTACCAGTGTGGTTGGAGCTGTGTTACTGCAGCTATTTCAGTGCCCAAAAAAAGCACTCTCCAAATCAAAGTTGTTATAGCACTACAAAAGCACCATCCAGAACATATACCTGTTTATAGGGGGCAAGAATTAAATCAAAGCACACTGCCTTCACCTTGCAGACAGCAGCTGAGGTCCTGGAATTAAAGCCAAACAATCTTCCAGACACTAAACCAGTATCTTCAGTTATTAAGGAAGAATACAGCTTTATAAAGACTGTATTGCATGACAGGGCATTAAAAGGTGGTCAGCGTTGATGGCGGGAGATTCATGTCATCTTCACAGACCCCATATACAGAGCACTAGAGGGGGGAAATTAAAGGTGCAATAATTAAGAGCAGCAGGACCACATCTAAATGAGTGGGTTCCTGGTCATGTGCATCCACCCTCTTCCTCCCAGCCCCGAGCCTCCCCTTTTCCCACTGCCTTCACAGCAGTGGGGACTTAGAGGGAATGTGTCAAAGCACATTTCAGAGTAATATGGCTGGAGAGCCGCATTCAGACCGGCGTGTTGTAATGTGTCTGACAACATTATATTCTGATCCAGCTCTTCACGTAACCTTCAATTTATTTCTAAGCCCCTGTGTTTATTTAACCGAATCTGTCTTCCGTCATTTGGAGCAGTAGCACTCAACCTTTAAACAGCCCAAGAGCCACTTCAGCCTCGAACAGATGCAGAGAGCTCCCGAGTCAGGGAGTCACAAAAGAGCTGGTGCATTGTGCCGCGGGCGCGCCGAGCCCAGCGGTATTCATTGCGCTGGCGCCGGCACCTCGGCAGGGCTGTGAACCCCGCGGCTCTGGGGAAGCGGACGCAGGTTTCAAGGGCTCAGGTGGGCTCCAGTGCAGCAGGAGCCAGGCAGGGATGTGCAGGACGCCCCTGCAGCTGGAGGGCTCTGAGACTGGGGTGTCAATGCCATGGAGCGCTGCCGCAGCCCTGACCAGCCAACCCTCAGTGTTTCGGCTTGCTAACGCATCCTTCACGTAGTCACAGCTCCAGTCCCAAGGCACATGCACTGGTGACCACCAGCTGCTGGCATCAGGTCACAACATCACCATCTCCCTTTAACAGCAGGGGTCATTGCTGCTGGTTCAATTATCTGTGAGCATCATCACATCTTTGCCATACATTTCATCTCAAGAAAAGCCCCTTTTCCCCAAACCTCTCTGCTCCTCCTAACCCAATTCTTCCCAGGTACAAGGCCACTTCTAACCTTAACCATTCTATGAGACAAGAGGAACCAAAGTCACACACTGTACTCGTCCCCAGTGAAAGCAGCCCAAAGCACGATGCCTCAGCTTCCACAGTGCCCCAACACACAGCAGTTCTCCCCATCCCAGTGACATACAGACTGAATTTATCCATATTTCAGTCAGTCCCTGGGCAAACAGCCTCACCAAGAGACCCCAAAAAGCTGGGAACCCTCCCGAGGTGCTTTTCAAAGCTTCTAGGCACTGGGATCAGCCCTTTCTTTGGGGAGGGGGCAGGAAAACCTCAGCTGTGACAAACCCCTCTGCCCATGTCCATGCACTTGTCACCCAGAGACCAGAACCCCGATGAATTCCTATTGCTTTCTCTTTAAATTCGTGCTGGCTTTGACTTCACCACGTATCGTTTAGAAACCTAAAGCAATTCATAAGAGAAAACCTTGGCTTGCTTCTCTGTTTACTGTTGCCAAGCACAATGGAAATGTTAAAACGCTAAGTCACTTGACACCTGCCACCCCAGTAATGCACTTGCTTTACTTTTTTTGTAGTTACAAGAGTTGGTGAATATATTTCAAGCTCTTCAATTCACTTAAGTTGAGACAGACATGCTGCATATTCAATGAAATGCTACTGCTGTGACACGTTCCGTATCCTCCGTTGCGCTAAGTCTCTTCATTTATTCTTTTGCAGTCACAGAATTTATTCTGTTATGAATAAAATTATCTCTTATGTCCTTCAGAAAATAATGTAGGGCTTTTGACTGAATGCTGGAAGTTCAAGGAAAATATTCCAGGTGGCCAGGACATGAAGAACAAGTCATTGAACCTCTTTCATTGAGCTGTCATCTCTTCCTCCAGCTCTTGCACTGCACACACACACACCCCCCAAGTTCCAGACAAGCTTCTGCCTTAGTGAATAATGATTAACAGTACCAAAGCCTTTCATCTGCTCGATACCAGCTCCATGTGCCGCAATGATATGGGCTGCTGCCTAAGAAATGATGCCCGTGGCCCCAGTGTCTCCTCTGGTACCACTGAAGCAAGTTGTCCTGTGAAACCACAGGGATTTGCAATGACAAAGAAGCCATCTCCATTACCCCACTGCACACACAGCTAATGTTTTGTACTAAAATAGTGCTCTGGATTGGCTCATTTCTTCTAAATCTTGAAGATTTAGGTGATTTTTCAGCCTTCCACTACCTGGGGATGCAGGAATAGGGTGGGAAGCAAACAACCTGGCTCCCCAAGGAACATAGCCCCTGAGCTCTGAGTGTAGTCACCTGAGATGTCCGTATTGCAAGAGGGAGGGGGTTAAACTTGGGTAACTGTGTTTCAGTAGCAGCTCTGAACCCTACAGACACAACCACAAGGGACACGATGCAAGGTTTGACTGGAGACTGCAGAGGAAAGCTGTGCCTTTCCTTGGGTTTCCTGAGGTTTTGGGGGCTGAGAGCTGTTTGGTTTGTGTTTTTCTATATTTAAATAAGGATCCTGATCCTGTTCATGACTTTGGTGACATCAGGAGGAGAGAGAAACCCCCAGACGAGCACCTGCATCCCCATTAGGGGTGTGCTGGATGAAATGGTACCTAAGCATCTTCATGCTTGAACCACTTTTATAGCAAAGGGAACTGACACTTCCAAGTACATTTTACACCAATGACTACAGACTTCCCTCCACTCCCAGCAACTCCAGCATCCCAGAAGTCAGAGCAAGAATGGCGGGAGAAATGGGAACCAAAGATCATGATTTTCAGCCTTGGGCTTTAGAAACACTAGCCATATTTTTCCTACTGCCTGAAGCATTCATTTTCCCTGGGATCCTGTTTTATACACTTGGAATCATGGGCTTCCCTACCCGAGGTCATGAGCCCCACAGTGCTTCCAATTGTTTAATATGCCCATGTACTTCTGCCTTTTGCAAAGGTCTGAGCACAAGTAGCCCAAGCAGAAGTTGGTCATTGTATTAATTTGGAATAGGGATACAGAGATGCTCTCAGAACAGCAGAATGAAGACAGGGATATGGACTTATTTTCCTGTGCCTCACAATGTAATTTTCCCCCTCTATTGTCAGCATCATTGTTGATCCTGAAATTATAGTGTCTGAGGAGTTATTCAAGAGGAGATGTTCAACATGAGAAAAGAGCCTCAGAAAATAACTGCAATGAGAACATTTAAATAAAGCCAGAGATTAGAGGCAAAAGACAAAAATCACTCATTTGGTCTCATTCCACTACGTTTGAGTGTTACTGGGGGGGAGGGAATGGTGAGAAGCATCCTAAATTGGTTGGGTAAAGTGAGAAAAAGCCCAGGCTTCTCTACCTGCATCACAGCCTATTAATACACCCTCAGATTACAGCATGGGTCAGGCTTTCAGCATTCAGGGGAACGCCTCAGAAGCTTTATTAGCTTGCCTGTATCTCCCCTCCATGCTTGGCTTTTCCAAAGGACTGGAGTAGAATTGTACTTGCACAGCTCACAGAGCAGTGCCGGGGTTTTTCCTTCCCCCTTTCCCAGTCAATCTCCTCACTTTTAAGGCCTTCCTCCTGATTTGCTTTGCACTTAGCAGTAGAAATAGGAGAGGATTCCCAATTTCCTCTCTAGAACCCCAAACAGTTGCAGCCAATGGGTTTGGTAACGCTTGGAGCTGAAACCAGTCTGCTCCTATTCCAGCAAAGCCAAGCAACCAGCACCTCCACACCCAGCAAGGAGCATCTTAAAGGGACCCAGTTCTCTGAAGAAGCCCTAAACCAAAGTCCTCAACCTGCCCAATTTCTACCCAACAGCAGTTTCGCACCTCTTTGCCTCCCACTTCAATCACAGACCACAAAATGCCTTCCAGTCAGCTGTGGGGAAGAAGCCAGGCTGCTGCTGGTGGCGTAAATCACATCTTGTGATAAGGAAACCTTTCAGGTTTACTTCTAATTATTATTTTGATAAAACATCAGGTTTTATCTAAAAAGGAATCAACTTCTCTGTGCCTTTGAAGAGCAGAACCCTCCTGATAGTCATTACTTGACTCAGCTGTTCACTCAGGTCTTTGCCTTTGATGAAAAACTTCGCTTTACAGACAGCATTTAGCATCCTGATTAATACATAATGTGACCTACTATTGGAGTAAATGGGGTATGTAACATTATCTCATAAGCAAAAGAGTTTACTTAGTTGTACTAAGAGGAAAAGAAACCAAACCCTTGAGAATCATTATCTAACAGAACTACTTAGAAAAACAAAAGGAGGGAGAAAACCACCAAATTGGGCCCTTTCTCCTTCCCATCTTGCTTCAAAGAACAGAGGAAATCACCTCACAACTTATCACTTGGCCACAACCTGCCAGCCAGGGGCTTATAGTCCCAGCTGCTTAAGTCTTAGGGGGAAGAAAATGGGCACATCAATAAAGGCATTTCTATAGCAAGGAAAGGCAGAGTTACACCAAGGAGAAAGATTAACATATACTCTAATTATCGTCATGGCAAGGCTATGATTAGCAAAAGCTACAGCAGTGCTATTAGTACCAATGCGCATACAAACCATAACCACCCAATGCCTTAAGCCTGAGCATCAGAGGAAACGACACAAGTTCACCACGACCCCTGCAGCTCCATGTTTGCCATTCCCCCCTGGACATGACACTGTGGAGCAAGCAGGGAAACACTAGTGTCCTGCTTTTAGGCTTGAGCAGAACAGATTCAGTGTAAACTAAGTTTGGTGCAAGAGCTCCCAAGGGTGGCTTTGAGCCCACAAGGAAGGGGCACTAGGAAAATAGCTATCCATAAAGATCATAACCATCAAATACTGCCCCAACAGATGCCACCGACCTCCAGGGCACAGCCCCCCCCTTCCTCAGCCACCCTAGCTACTGGGACATCCTCATGGGAGAGAGCAGCAAGTACCTGGGATTACACATTAGCCAGAGCAGCCGCACCAAGGCCCCGGGAATAGGAGCAGTTAGGAGACAGAAGGAAAAGCAGTCAGTGACACTGTTAATGTGTAACGTTCCTGCCAGCTTTACCTCACCTTCTGCTCTCCTTACTTTGGGGTATCAGCATCTGCCAGAAGCACAGGGACAGAGCAAAGCCTGAGCAAGCCCTCTGGTAGGGTTGGTTTATGTACCCCAGGGAGGGAAGGGTGGGTGGGTGGGAGGGGTGGGCAGCCTCATCAGGCACCTGGTGGTGCCCTACATGCAGGGAGGGTTCTTCCTATGGGCCCAGGAGGGGCCTTGATGAGGGAAACCTGGTGAAGGGTGCTCCTGGGAGAGGTCCAGGGGTGCTCTTCTCAGGATGGTCCTGACTCTGTGAGCTCCTGATGGGGCTGCCTCATAGAGCTCCGAGCCCCCTCTCCTTCTTCCCCCTGTTTATAGACCCTTCTGCTCCCCTCCCCTTCCCTTCCCCAGATCACCCCGTTGCCCCACACACTGGTGTCCCTTTCCCTTTCACACTTCCTCAGCAGCAAGGACAGCTGTTATCATCATCATCATCACCATAGGATGATACAATCCCACACTGGTTTGGGTTGGAAGGGTCCTTAAAGCTCCTCCAGCTCCAACCCCTGCCACAAACAGGGACCCCTTCCACTGGAGCAGCTTGCTCCAAGCCCTGTGTCCAACCTGGCCTAGAACACTGCCAGGGATGGGGCAGCCACAGCTTTTCTGGGCATCCTCTTCCAATCATCCTCACATCCTCATTTTCCTGGCAGGAATTGTCATTGTGGCCCCAAGAGCACAGGCCTTAGTGTTGGGCTTTAAGGTAGAGCTATTGGGAACAGGGTTTGCCCATCCCCTCCATTGGGGCAGCCCTCACAAGAGCTGCACTGTTCTACTGGGGGTAGGGCTCAGCTTATCGCTGCGGCTGTATCCCGCTTCCACCCCCTCCCAGCCCACCTCCGAACGGCCCTCGCAGTATCCTCCATCACGCTGTCACTTTGGATGTGTCACATTTTTCCCAGGGAAGTCCTTGGAGCACAGGGCACTGTTGACCTGCTCCAGATGGGGTTTCACTGCTGCACACAGTGTGCTGAGCACCAGACGTACTGGGGAGTGTTGGCAATCAGTGTTTCCACTCTCACTGAGGCTTTGTGTAGGGTAATGTCATTGGTGATGGGCAAGTTCAGCTGAAAAGTGATGAAAATGGATGAAAAGCGAGCTAAGCAGCACTTTGTTTCAGCTCCTGGATCTCCCAGAGTATCTCCATAGCCAGCAAGACCCATCTCCATTCGTGTTATGGGGATGATACTGGGCCAAGTCCTCCCTGGGCACTTCCTGGGAAGCCACTGGAACTGGCACCACCACCCCCATCTCCCAGCCATGTCTCTTTTGAAGCCAGCCAGCACCACAACCCGTGTCAGCAGCATTCCCACCAACAGCCTCACTGATCCCTACTGACAGTGATGCCGCAGCCACGCTCCCATCGCTCCTGCCGTGCCGAGGTCTGGGTGCCTGGAGATGGACGAGTGATTGATGGGGCACCCGCGATACGCCACGACGTGCTCCTTATCTGTGGCTTCCCAGTTGGTTCCCATGTCGCTCACGGGGTTTATGGCATCAATGTCACTCTCTTTCCTTGGTTTTCCTGTTTTTTCAGACCTGTCTTGGTTCTTTCACACCTACTCGTGTGTCCCAGTGAGCCCGTTTCATCTTCAGGATTAGTAAAACTGGACAAACTCATGGGGAAGACTCATGTTTCCCTACTGCGAATGGGAGACAGGTTAGTTTGGAGAGATGGGTACCTGTTTTTCAGGGCAGGAGATAAATTCATCTAAAGCAACTCCCATGGGAATCTTAGTTAAACATCATGATGGCAAATATGATACAAAAACTTGGGTGCACAAAGGAAGACCGAGGTTAGACATGGAGAAGTGGCTGGACAGACTTTGTTAAGAGGGAGAAGAAATCCAGTCTGAGTGTGAGCATCGCTGTATCATCAGGAGAACCCTCCCTCCCCCCCTTTTTGGGCAGGCAGCTCCACTTCCCCAGGGACATGGATCTTCACCTGAAAACACTGGGAAACTCCCCACATCCCGTGTATGTGCTATGAGCAGCACTGGCTTTGCCAGGCAGGTGAGACCAGGACAAGCCCATGGGATCTCTAGGGGGACCCCACTAAAACTGGTGATGTTAGGATGTTAGGGGACGCCTCTGCTCCCATGGACAAGGGCTGGTGTCTGAGCACAGATGTGACTTGAGGTTGATGCGTCTCCATCAACCCCCAGCACCAGCGGCTGTTCCCCACCAGCTCCCACCAACACTTCCGCCAATGGCTCCTCCCCATTACAACCTCCAGGCTAAAATTAAATACAATGAGAACGTGAAGAATGGATCATAGAGTCATGGAATCATGGGATGGTTTGTGTTGGAAGGGATCTCAAAGCTCCTCCAGCTCCAGCCCCTGCTCTCACAGGCAGGGACCCCTTCCACTGGAGCAGCTTGCTCCAAGCCCCTGTGTCCAACCTGGCCTTGAGCACTGCCAGCGCCTCAGCACCCTCACAGGGAACAGCTTCTGCCTTTTACCTAACCTGAGAATGGATGCACACCTCTAAATCAAGCCTGGGTGAAAAGGGAGCTCACATCTACCTCTCCATAGGCTCCATCTTTCCCCTCTCCTCTCCCATCCAGCCCAGGTGCCATGAACAAGAGCAAGCTTTGCTGCTGCCAGATTGCAGTGTGTGCTCAGACCTGCAGGACAGGCCCTGGCCATCTGCTGCCCCAGGTGTGTACACGCCACAGCAGAGATAGTCTTCTGGCTCCTCAAACACACCGGTCACCAGACTCAGCCTGTGTGGGGGCTGTTAAAGTGGCATGTGGCATGTTCCCCCACCCGCTCCCATTGCCTGCATCACTGTGCCCAGCGCTGTCTTTGGGGACTCTGGTTGAAGGCTTTGGTGGTGAATGGGTTTGGCTTCTTTACCCATCACAAAACAAGTCTGGAACAAGGGATAACTTAGCAGAGACTTCACAGAAACTGCTCCTGCTCTTCACTGAAAGATGCCATGTCCTGGCACAGGGTATAAGGACCTTTCCCAAGCCCCCATTCTCTCCAGGGGAGAAGGTCCTTCTGGTCATTTTGGATTCCTTCATGTTTATGAAATAAGTGTATGAGAAGTGGAAGTTTATTCCTCCATCCAGGCAAAACTTGGGTTTATTTCACCCTACCTGAACAACCCTGAGTATCCCAATACAATCAACCAACCCGTAGTGCTTCCCTTTGATTTGCAAGGTGGGATTGGTCCCAGGATTTAGGGACCTCTTGGGAATGCTTGGTTCTGGGTCTGGGTTTACCTGGCCCATGTTCTCCAGAGACTGCATCCTTAAGCTCAGCTCCTGAGAAGGGGTCTCCCTGGAGCCTACGTGTTTTCAAACCCCCTTGGCCATACCCAAAGCTTCCCCTTCATGCATCATGGACCAGCCTCCAACAGGCCAAAGCAGCAGGGGCTGTCTCAGAATCAGTGTCAACGGGCCCGCAGGAGGTCCAACCAGCCTCCAGACATCACTTCCCAGGAGTACCGGGGATGGTGCACATGAAATGCCAGACTGGGTTGTTAGCAGGGCCAAGGTAGCCTCAACTGGCTCAAAATCAGCACGAGCAGTAGGCAAGAGCTGTCACCATGCTCTTTGCGCAATGAACCAGAGGAGAACAGGCACTTCCACCTCCTCCTGTAGCTGCAGGAGCCTGAGAAGTTGGCCAAGCCTTGAAATGTGAAAATCCCTTTCTCCTCCTCTGGGGCACACAAAGATTCGTAACTCACAGTCCTGTCCAGAGCACAAAGAGGTGCTGGTGGATGCTGCATGAGAGAGGTTGAGGCTGGGACTCAACCTGGGAATAACCATCCTGTAACATGGTGGAGCCCATCCCAGCCTCTCCAAACCAGGGTCCAGACTGAACCCCTTTGCACACCCTCCTCTCCAAGAGACTCTGTGCAAGGGTGTTTTAGGAGCAGGGTGTTCCCATCTTCAAGATGGGCAGTGTATGGGGTAAAGGGGATGGAGAGGGCAGCAGGTATCTGCTGTTCCACAGAGCTGCTGAAGGAGGAGCAGATGGGGAGGGCACCAGAGCACAGGGCAGGGCTAAGAAGCAGCTCATCACCAGCTCAATGCCGTTTATTCTCCCTGGAGCTGAAATGGATCCAGCAGTGCTTCCAATGGATCCTCATGGTTGGAGATTCCAGCCTTTTCCAACAAAACCATTACAATTATTGGGGCTATTTAAGGAAGACAGAACAAACCCAAGGAGGAAAAGTACCCTCTGCTCTCCCACCTTCTTTCCTGAAGCAACATTTCCTGTTGATCCTACAAATAGGTACCTAAAGACCTCCCCTACCTGTGAAACATCCCTCCAAAGGAACCTCCCAGCCTGCTGTTACTCACCAAGAAAGATTTGATTCCCACAACTGAGCGAAACGAAGCCACGCGGGTTTGGTGTGGAAATCCTTGTTGCCTTCTTCACGCTCCTTCCCAGGACCTGGCAGCTGGGCTTTCACACACCCATCAGGTGCCAAAAAGCCCCCAGAAAAGCTTTGCTTTCAGCAATGAACACAAATTCAGTTTAGGAACAGAATAGTAACTGCATGGTTCACAGTACAGCCAGAGGCAGTTTTTCACTGTCACCAGGACATCTACAAGCCTTGGATGCCTGTGCTCCATCAGGCATCGCTTTGCCACTGGAACACCATCAGCAGCAGGTCCTGTGTCACCCAACATCACACTGGGGCTTAGAGTTGTTCCTTGCCCAGAGGTCGGCTGCCAGTGGCTGGGCAGGGGCAGCAGCCTGGAGCCCAGGCTGGAATCACCTCCTGAAGGCACACCTTGCTGCTCCTGTAGCTCTGGACCATCCTCTTCTTCTCCCCATCTCCTCATCCAGCTGCTCTGAGCTTTATACTCCCTTCCTCCATTCCATTTGCTTCCCTTTGACCTTCCCTCACCTGCCCCAAGTCCAGCTGTGGCACCTTTTCCTTTCTCCCACCCTCTTCCTTCTCCTGCTGTCCTGTGTGGATGCTGGGGGGGCAGGACCCATGCATGGGGGGGGGCGGGGGGACACGGGGCACAGCAGACTTTGCAGCAGGGGGATCTGCACACGATGCATCCATGGGCTCACACCTGTTATACAGGTTTATAACCTTATTCAGCTTTACCTGGAGATGTAATTCCCCTCCCAGACATCCAGACTGAACCTCTTGTTGAGAAAGCTGAAGACTTCACAGGTATGTCAACCAAGAGCCAACTGTGTTTGTGTTTTCATGTGGACAACGGGGTATTTCTACCCCAACTTCATTCTCTCTCTGTGCAATGAGGGCAGTTCCTTATCCAAGCAAAACAAACCTGGCAAAATTATTAATTGCTCAGAACAAGATCTTTATTGATTGGTATAAGGATCAATCACTTTATCTGCGGGCAGCTCTGTTAGAGCTGCCTGTGACCGGGGTGTTTAGCTAAGAGATATCTGTCCCGGGCCCTGGGGAATTTCACAGGGGAGTTCAAGGTCTCTGCAGTGCTCTTAAAAACACAGCAGGTGGTGGCGAGAATCCAGATGAGACGAGATGAGGAAGGGCCCCTGTGACCTTCACTCAAGCCCCAGCAGCCACCAGGGATGCCCTTGGGTGGAGAGATGGGTCCTTCTGGTGGGCAGTGACCACAGAGCTCACCTTGGTGCGGTGCTTCTCTAAGCCTTTGGAATGGAAACGGGCGACCAGAGATGCACAGGGAGCCCTTTGGCCAGCTGTAACCTCCTCCCATGTGTGCACTCGAAGGGTCGTACCTTTCACAGGAGCCTCTTGCATCCAAGTACCACTTCCCATCGCCAGTTTCAGGGAAGTCGGACAGCGCCGCTCCTCCCCGCCCCCCAACTCCATCACCTTTTCTTCGCCTCCCCTTTAAGAAAAAACACATAAATAAAGAAAATTGCCATCAAAAAACCCCAGCAAACCGAAAAGGGGCAGGGAAGGGGGGGCTGCAGCTGGAGCCGTCCCCAGCAGCCCAGCTCTAATCTCCCGCAAACCCCTGCTATCAGAGCTTGGATCAGCATATCTAATGTAAACGAGCTTTCACACATAAATAACGTGCCACATCTGGCTATTTAGGTTTTATAGCGTCTTAGCTACCGAGCGATTTATAGAGGCCGAGCTCGCTGAAGAGTAGCCTGGGCTCGGCCGGGGGAAGTTGCGGTTGCCCCAAGGTGGGGGGGAGGGGGGGAGAAGCTGAGGGGGGAGGGAGGATTTGGGCAGCGCCGGCAGAAAGCGGCTTCACCGCATCTTGGGGGCCGGGGGGTGGAGGGAGGGCTCTGCCCCCCGGGGGAAGAGGGGCCGGCTCAGCGGCGGGGCCGGGGCAAGGCTTAAAAGAGCCATCCAGGAACCGGCGTGTTTGCGCTTATAACCAATTTATTGCCGCCGAGCATATGGCCGGTGCTGCGCCTGGCGTCACCCGCCGGGCAGGAAAGCAAACAGACCGGGCGGTGTAAAGCCGGAGGGAGGAAGGAGCGGCCGCCCTGCGCTCGGCGGAGACAATGCGAGAAGCGCGGAGGAGCCGCCGCCGCCGCCGCGCCCACCCCTCGCCCGTTTAGGGCCCCCCCCCCAGACCAGGTGAGCCCCGCCGCGGCGGGCACGGGCAGCGGAGCAATGCGTGGGGCCGCGGGTGGGACGGGGTTTGCGACGGGGGG
>NDXB01014643.1:13929-26928 GCA_002631895.1 Agapornis roseicollis
CAACAACACCCCCCCCCCCGTCTTTATACATCACAAGAACAGAGGCAGAATGTGGCTCTAAACTATGCCTTTACTGTTTATTATCCATGTACCATGGGACTAATGAAGATTTACAGTCCCATTGTGCTAAGTACTGTAAAGTGAAATATAGAGAAATAGTGAGACTCAGTACTCCAAGACTTTATAATTTGTAGGCAAATTACAAAACACAATTATTTAAAGACATTAATGCACAGATAGGGATTGGGGATAAAACAGATTAAGCAACTTGCCAAAGGTCATGGCAGACACATGTACCAAAGCAGAAAAACTATGAATATGTTCAAGGCTAGAGATGGAAATCGCACCACCTCTCTGCGATCCTGCTCCATCACTCACGTTGAAAAAGTCTTTCCATGTATGAAATGAGAATTTCCCCAGTTCCAGCTTGTGTCTGCCACCTCCCATAGCTGCACCCAAGTGCACACAAGTCTGTCTCGATTTTCTCTATTCCCATCCATTAAGCTTTTGGTGACAGCAGCAGGATCCTCGCCTACCCTTCTTTCTTCTGGACTTCACTTCTCAATGCTGAACAAACCCACATTTCACAGCTTCCCCTTGTACAGTTCTACTCCAGGCTGTTGCAGGGGTCTCACACAGAGGCATACCGGGCTCTGAGAGCTGCTCCCACAAAGAATGCTGAAAAGGAGCATTTCAGATGCCTTTAGCTGACGCAATGAATAGCTTGATCAGCCTGAGTGACACAGCACGCTCAAACCACATCAGTGATAGCCAGACAACACAAGACAACACCTTACTGGATACGCATACATCATCAGATATATTTAGAAACACAAGTCCTAAACTCTGTCATGGAGTGTACTAGTAACAGTGAAAAATATTTCTTGTATAACTGTGACAGGAGATTGCTTCAGTGCAACACAAACAGTAGCAGCAGTGTTACTGACAAGATAAAACTGGAGCCCTCAGACAGCTGGATAGTGGATAGTGAGAGAAATGATACTGTATTTAAACAAAGTGGCTTTCTTTCCTGCTTTACAAGTGAAACGTGCCCTGTGTCAGAAGGTATTTGCTCTCTGCTTATTTTAACAGGAGCCAAGTCAGAGCTTAGGCTTTGCTTATTTCTATTTGCTGGCAGCTGTGAAGACTTAGCAGTGGAATTTCATTTTCATTAGTTCTGCGGAAGTGCTACCAACATTTTGCTTAGGCTTCCCCTGAATGTACTGTCCTACTGAGCAGCAAAGTCAGTTCACTCAGTGACAGGCAGCCATCCTGACACTAAAGGCATCAGCATGGATGGAGGCATTTGGAGCTGTAAGTGATGCCACAACTGCACTGTGGTACATGTGGATATGGCAAAACAAACTGCCCTCCATCATGAACAGGTTCGGTGTCAGAAACAAGCATGGCTCTGTACGCAACTGCTCACCTCCATCTTGGGAGGAAGCTGCATCTCAAAGCTCAGGCAGGGAATCTCACCCCCCACAAACACTGGCGCCAGCCAGCTGGTCAAAATTCCCTCTCCAGCGCTGTCAACCCCATGTTTAGACACACACACACACACACATATAAATATGTAAAACCCATGAGTTGATTCCAGTTTCATGGCAATAAACCATAACCTCTGTTATGGTGTTATAAGCACCACATCTATGCACATTCTAAATACCTCTGTGGACAGTGACTCTACCACTTCCCTGGGCAGCCTGTTCCAGTGCTTGACAACCCTTTTGGTGAAGGAATTTTTCCAGTCTAAACCTCTCCTGGCACAGCTTGAGGCTCTTTCCTCCTGTCCTATCCCATGTTACTTGGGAAAAGGGACTGACACCCATGTTGCTACAACCTCCTTTCAGATGTAGATGTACACCTACATCAGGCAGATGTAGAGAGCAACATTTAACCTGGCAAGGAGTGGCTGTGAGACTTCATGGAGAGAAAAGCAAAGAGCAGGCTGCCAGCACACCACATACCTGAAGCTGGAGATCAGTAACCTAAACAAGTCCTTTTCTGGCATGGTTTGGCTCTGCAACCAGTCAGGTAAAACACTTGCCAGTAAACCTAAACAGCAATTTACAGGATCTGTAGCACTCTGCTCCGCCACCCCAATTCCAAACCATTTACCACTAGCATCGCTTTGACCACCTTAATGCACCTGTTAAGTGGCCTCACGTATTATCACCCCATATAAACTCCATCACAGAAAAACTTAAGCCGCACTTTCCACATCTAAACGTGTTCTACCCCTAATGTCAATGTGTAGCAGAGATAATTAAGTTACTGGTTACTATCAACTGATCAACCCAATACAGCTTTCCAAGACACGATAAGTGCAACAGACACTGTTCTAAATCAACTTAATGCAAAGCCTAGAGATAGGACAGATGTGCAGACTCACCTGGGAAGACAAAAGGGAGTATCTGATCACTGGCCCAAGGACAGAACCTCCATGGCAACTCTGAGGAACAATAGGCTTTCCCTACTCTTGTACTCTGTGCAGGGACTCCAATACCTAACACATTAGAGAGATTCATGCATATATTTATACATCATATCACCTTTTGCTTATCTGGGCTTAAATTCACATAGGGAACACACTAGTGGCAGACACACTGCAGAAGGCAATTGGGAACACTTCTCTGACCTCTCCAGGCACTTCTCAATGTCTGTTCCACACCAACCATCCCCAAACACAAGCAGTTGGGCTGCTCCTACATCCTACCCCTACCAGACACGTTGGGGCACAGGCCCTGGGGAGCCTGTGGCTGAGACAGTGGGACTTCTACCCACGGGTTCCCACTATTGTGCAGCCCTTCCTCAAATTCACAGCAGATGAGTCTCCAGCTATGGTCTGCTCTTAGAGAGCCTCTCGAATACAAATACCAGCCTCCTTCTCCCTCAACATGGAAGCCTCCATGAGACCTCCCACAAATGAAAGCGGAGTGAGAGGGCTGGGGCTTTTTTGCAGGGCTTGCTTGGTATTCTGTCACAAAGCCAAACAGATGTTTGTAAAACCTAAACTATTATCCAACTGTTTTAAACTCGTGCAGCTGTGCACAGCAAGCAACTGCGCCAGGGGAGACGACCACTGCTCTCTTTTAAGGAGTACAGTTTAATAAACCAAACTTCCCATGAATTATCCGCGCTCCCTCATTCCAATTGAGTGTTTATGGTACAGGAAACAGCTGAAAAGAGCTAAGTAAAGTGGCTTTTCCAGCCTCATGGTAAAAATCTGCATCTAGACGGGGGTAAGGAGCAGACCCTCCTCCTGCTAGACCTATGTGGTATATTACAGCACCTCATTTCCACCACCCAGCTTATGTGGGAGATCGCAGGAACACACAAGAGATGCTGACACAGCATCCCCCTGCTTTGCTATCACACAAAGTTCACTTTATGCCATGCTCAGCCCTCACTTCAGGATCAATTATACCACCAAATCACTGCAAGCTTGAGTGCACCAACATGAACAGAGAGCAGCAGAGGCTGAAGTCGCCTCTGCTTTAACTGTATTTTTTAAGAAATGTGTAATTAACCCAAATTTCTGACAGTGCTTTCATTCTATTCCTATTTATGAACAAAATTTACAGCCAGCAGGATTTCTAAATTATTCATATTTTAGAAACATGCCTGTCTGCTCCAGCTAAAAGGCAAGAGACTTGGGTAAAGCTCATGGAAACACTCCAACTGAATTATACAGTGTAGTTTTACAATCCTATAAAATACCAATTTTTTACAAGCCAAAACTATTTGTCATAGACTGTTTGCATTCTAGTCATATAAAAGATTGACTGTCTGCATAAGTATTATTGTGCTGCTCCCCGAAACCACAGTAAAACTTTCGGTGGTGTTGTTTTCCTCTTCTTTTAATACTTCAGAAGAATGCACGGCAATTTAAAAGATTGGTTTACTCCTGCTGCTAGCACAGGAGTTGCAGCAGCTGGATAATTCTGTGCTTTTGATTCATGCTGCACTGTATAGGAAAAGGCATGAGAAATTAAGTTAGCTTTATAATCTCTGTACAGCAATTCATGTGTTTGCTAAAACTCAGAGCAGGAACCGTCACAGAGCACTCGGCTCATTCAAGCCATAAGAAACAAAAAAAGTGGTTCATGTCTGAAGAATTTCCAAACACCCCAGTGAGCAACAGTGACTGACCCCGGTCTGACACATGCAGACAAATGTTTTCATAGAATCACAGCATGGAGAGGGTTGGAAAGGACCTTAAAGCTCACCCAGTTCCAGCCCCCTGCCACGGGCAGGGACCCCTTCCCCTAGAGCAGGTTGCTCCAAGCCCCTGTGTCCAACCTGGCCTTGAACACTGCCAGGGATGGGGCAGCCACAGCTTCTCTGGGCACCCTGTGCCAGTGCCTCAGCACCCTCACAGGGAAGAATTTCCTCCTAATGCCCAATCTCAATTTCCCCTCTGCCAGGTTAAAGCCATTCCCCCTTGTCCTGTCCATACAGGTCCTTGTCCAAAGCCTCTCCCCAGGTTTCTGTAGCTGCTTTAGGCACTGGAGCTGCTCTAAGGTCTCCCCTTCAGGAGCCTTCTCTTCTCCAGGCTGACCCAGCCCAGCTCTCTCAGCCTGGCTCCAGAGCAGAGCTGCTCCAGCCCTCACAGCATCTCCATGGCCTTCTCTGGACTTGCTCCAACAGCTCCACATCCCTCTTGTGTTGCTGCCCCAGAGCTGGACACAGGACCGCAGCAGGGGTCTCACCAGAGCAGGATAGAGAGGTTGAATCCCCTCCTTCAACCTGCTGGTCACATTCTGGGGATGCAGCCTGGCATAGCGGCTACATCAGAATTGTCTACAGTCTAAAGCTTTATGATGTTCACAGAGCAATCTGGCAGCAAAAGTAACTTGATTGCCTGGGGATCAAATGTTACTTAAAGACAGGTTTTACCTGCCACAGATGTGTGATCACGATAGGGCAGTCTGTCCTTCACAGGTACCACGGAAAACAGGCAGATTTTCTGCTTTTATTGAGTTTTGAACTGTATTTATTGTTCTGACTTTGAGAGGAAATGTTCTAACGCAAAGGCAGGAACAGCAACTTTGTGCAAACTACCAACCATGATGGAATGATCTTAAAGAAACTGCCAGGAGGGTTCCTGCATGTTTCAGGGTATCCTTTCCTTAGGTCTTTCCATCACCTGAGTTACCCTCCCAGGCGTCATGGAAAGACTCTCAATCCCCTTCCACAGACAGGGAAGCAAGAATGTGACTTTTTTCCAGGGAGATTTAATGATGAAGTCACTCTTTACCAACTTGCTCCACGCCACCAAGCTGCCCACTGAACCTCCCCTGCCTTCTCACAGCTGTGCCTGGCAGTATTTGGAGACACACTGGAAAACATGGCCCACTTCTGACCTAACTCATATGGGTGGAAACAAGGAAGGACGTGCTCAGGGTTTTCAAAAAGACTCAATCTATGCAGAAGGTCCAGACACAAGTCAGCATCAAGCATTCTCCTCAGCTTTACTGCCACACAACCAGAAGCAGCACATTCAGCTCCTTTCTGAATTAGGCCTTGACTGATAAGATGCTCTTCCACAGGACAATCCCAAAAGGTGTCTCCATATGTTTGCTACATGCCTGCTGCAGCACAGAAGCCAAGTGGGTACGGGAGGTAGAGCTCACTATGCCACAGCAGCTCGTTGTCTTGACACTATCCCCTCCAAAAGGCTACCTACCTGCTACAGATACACAAAAGCACCTCACAGGACAAAGAAAGAAACACAGTGTCTAGAAATATGTTGCCTTCAGCAGAGGCCAGGGCAACAGACATGTTAAAGCTGTTTCCCCAAGGAAGCCTGCAGCTCTCCACAGAATTGGGATGTCTATTTCCCTGCTCTTCCCCTGAAATTCCCAGCCAGTATTTCCAGCTGAAAGCAGACACAATAGTTTCCCAATGCCCATGACACCTGGAATCACCCTCCCACCTTCCCTGCTCAATTCCGCAGTCCCACCGCAGGAGCAACAGGAACACCCAAGCTGTAGCTCAGAAACCGGAACTGTAGCACTGGCCCCAGCCACAGGATGCTGAGACTACTGCAGACTGCAGGGTCATGGCTGTTAGTGCTCAGACCAGCAGCTCTCTGAGGCTGGGGCCATCCTTTATCCTGCCTTCCCCTTCCGCACTGTGCCTAATGCAGTTTGCTGCTGCAATAAAAGCAGATGATACTTACCCCCCCCCCTTCCCTACTGATGGGCAGTGGTGGGTAGGGTGCAGAGCCTGACTCAGTTGCTGTGACGCTCCACCCCCTCTGGTTTCAGTTGGCATTGTTGTGACCTGCCAGAGGAAAAGAAAACCTCTGGCTCTAAATTTGGTGATAATCAAACTAGCAGCTCCATCCCCACCTTTAGTTAAGTCAAAGCACACTTAATATCCAAATTACCCTGAGGAATTTCGGTAACCTCAATGCAAGACAATCATACTGAATGCAACAGAACATTAAACCAACTGCTTCCCAATCCCCGCCAAAAGCCACATGTCACCTATCGAACCCATCCAGAGATTGACTGACGTGTTGTTAAACAGAGCAGGGCACTCACAGGGCAAGAGCAAAGCCTGCAGAGGGGAGGTAAGCCCTACAGTTTCACTCCCTGGTAAGGGGGGGTGTCTCCAGCTACACAGGCACGCAAGTTTGTTTGGCAAAGAAAATGCATGACTTTGCTTCACCAACAAAGGAAGCTGTTGAAATCGTTTTGTCAGACAGAGCTGATAAGGATAATTACGCGGTGAGAGCTTAGTCATGCGGCTCACAGTGACAGAGAGGCAGATCCTCAGAAACGCGGTGCCAACACCACGGAACTCTAAGGCTATCTAAGTAGACTCTAGACCCAGCTCTGGCTCCGCCCGGCTCCGGCCGCTGCCGTAGCCAACCGCTAGAGGGCGCCCATTTTTTTCCCTAAATCCCATTGGGATCCTGGTTTTGCATGCACATACTCCGCAGTCACCCACGGCAAAACCGCCCCGAAGTGCCCAGTATCGACACTTCCCTGTATATTTTGAGTTAAAACAGAAATGCAGACACACAGTTCAGGCATGGCTCCCTCTAACCTTCGCACCGCTCCATTTGTAACACGTCACAGTTACAGGTTGGGCAGAGAAGTGACCCAGAGCAGCCCTGCAGAAAAGGCCCTGGGGGTGTTGGTCAATGAGAAACTGAGAATGAGCTGGCTGCAGTGTGTGCTCACAGCCCAGAAACAAAGTGTCCCGTGCCCACCAGGTCGAAGGAGGTGATCCTGCCCCTCTGCTCTGGTAAAGCCCCCCCCTGCAGGCAGTTCAGGTGTACTCAATGTAAGTAGGACATGGAGCTGTTGGAGCAATTTTCTAACACATCCACTTGACAGTGCTCTCATCCCAAAACCCAATCATGCAGCCTAAAAGGACCAAAAGATTAAAAAGATTGCTCTGACTTATTTCAGCTAAGGAACAAGGGAAGCATGCACAGGAGGTCTGTGACTGGGTGGGCAGCAACATGGCCTGGCAGAGTCCACTGGCTTCTTTCTGTGCCCTACTTTCACGGTGATACACCCACTGCCCATGTCAACAAGCTCAATCTCACGGACAGCCAAGCCTAGGAAGGATTAATCTTCGGAATAAACAAACCAAAGCAAAAGCCTAGTCCAAACAGTGAGCCAAAGCTCACAACAGTAAGCCCAAACAGCCAAGCACATCCACATCAAATCACAGTAAGTCTCCTCCAGTACTGGAGATACCTATCTCTGCTTGAGACGCTGGGGAGCAGTCACCCATCCAACATCAGTAATCCTAAACCGTTCCATTGAGTCAGCAGAGCAAGCTGGATATCCTTCTCAAAACACTATTTTCTTCCATAGACTTTCTCTCTTCCACCACAAATCACACTATGAGCCCCAAACGACCAACCTTTAGCACAGGCATTAAGTACACTTACATCAAGATACCTCTCTTTCTCAACCACCAGTTCAGGAGACCCACGGTGGGGGTGACGGTGTCTGGGCAGCAAGAGTGAGAAAGCAGGAACTTGCTGCATCCAGGAGACTTGAGAGGAAATGGACCGAGTTTCCCAACTGCTTTCCCATCTTTTGTAGCAATCACAGAAAGGAACTGCAGGCATTCCAGCCGGTGAGCAGGAACAGTCTCCAACAGAGAGGAAAACTTTGCTCAAGTATGTCTTACAGAAGCAAGTGTCATAACTTTCCCAAAACCAAGGAGTAGGGAATGGCTTCCCCACTGTTAGAAACTTTCTTCCAGGCAGATCTCGACCTGAGACTCCGGGCGCATGTCTGTCCGTTAGGATTACTAACACGAGCAGACGCTTCTTTCATGTTTGGAAGTTTTGCCACTGACTTCAAAGCAGGGAGATATAACACCTTGTGTATTCCCTCAACACCCTTAATAACAGCACCTGACACATTTGAAGTGCTTAGGCATGTTAAAGGCACTGTACACCATTAGCAAAAAACCAGGAAACCCTGCCTAGGTGGTTCATGAGAAATCTGGTGAGCCAAGAGTCTATTCCTGAATCAGATGCTTATCTATTAGCCAGCTAATAACTGTGTGACTGTTCCTCGAACTGATCTGTACAGTTGTAAGCAGGGACTACCTTCTGGTGAGCTGTGGAGGCTTTGTATTACTCATAATCCTCTTAAATCATAACAAAGAATACAGATTAGAAGGTGTAAAGCGTGCAGTAACTGTTCTAAAACCAACATAAACACAGCCATCTCAGCCTGAGTCAGAGCCTGCATCATGGGAGCTTACTGAACTCCTTTTGAAGTCATGTTCTGAGGGTGCAAGTGTGGTTTTGCTCCCGGTGCTGGCCTGGTGTGACAGCAACATGCACCAAGCAGTGCCTGGAGCCAACTCAAAGGAGACAGGAGCAAGGTCAGCCCAGCATGGCAGCACCTCTACAGGGACAAGGCAGTGGGCTGAGAAATGAGTGTTCCCTTTTGCTTCAGGGCAAGCAATGGAAAGAGAAGGAAGAGCAAGATCCCCTTGACAGAGGGACAAAAGAGGGACAAAGTGAAGGGCTTTTGCCTCTGGAAGGCTCAGAAGCAAAGCAAAAATTGTTGTTCTCTGGGTAACTCTGGTGAAGGGCAACATGAGGAAACCACAGCACAGGTCCAACTGGAGCCATGGCATCTTCATCAGCGTTTCTTACCTCAGCCAAAAGTTGTATGTTGATGTGTGTGCATTCCCAGGTGTCAACCAGGGGGAGCCTGACAAGGCTCCATACAGATTATGACCCTCATGGTCAGCAAGCTGAACTAATGCTGTTGAGCCTTAAGTGATGACTGAGCACTTAGAGTAATGTGGAATTATAAACTGCACCTCCTACGTGTAGGGATACTCAAGAGTCTTCCTTTTTAGAGACAACAAAACTGGCACTGACTTCTGCACTAACATGCACAACTGCCAAAAAGCATACAGCATAACATTTCTAAGGTTAGTATTAATGTACATCAATGTTTTAACCATACAGTAAGCACAACAGCAGGAGGAAAGCACATTCCTAAGTATCTCTCAGTCAGGAGGTATGCTTGATAATTACCAATGAAAGTCATTAAGTCCGCTAGCTTAAATACCAGGTTTTAAATACCAGGCTAATTGTATCAGCAGCAGCAGGTTTATGGGTGGAACCTTCTTCTCCCAAGCATTCCTTCATATTAGTTTCCATGCAGTATTCCTAAAAGTTTTATAGCATTTATCTACAGTATCCCTGTTTAAAGTAACAACCAGAGATGCCCAGTTTGATACGAAAGTTTTAACTACTGTTGCTCAAGACTTGTCAGCGTACACAGTCGTAGCAACAAACAGTAAGAAACAAAACTGCTACCCAGAAACATGTGTGTCCTCTGCCACTTCTTGAGCATCAGTGGTTTGCAGGCACAAGATGTTTTACTCACTGCCAACCTGGGCTACGTAACCCGCCGTCCTCAATGTCTGCCCATGTAGTACTATCCCCACACACAAGGCTGTCGCCATCCCTATGAGTATTTGTAAACACCTAGTCCTCCAAGAACTTTCCACTTGAAACACAGCTCTAATGTATTCACATTTGTCATAATTAGATGCAAATGTATAAAAAGCCACTTTCTCGCTCAGCTGAATTACTATTCTATTAATAGTGATGCTCAAACGATTTCGAAATTCCCTACTGTTTAACCTCAAGACTGCTCAGCTCATTTGAGAAATGTACTCTTTGTTGCAACTTGACAAAGAAAGTCTGAATTTGTCCACATGTAAGAGACATGCACATGGCTCAGCCTATGGGGCAGATAATGACTCGGTCTCCCTGGAAAACTACACAATGAAATATTCAACATAAGGCATTCTGTAGCTTCGATGGGAACTACAAACTGTAGTTTTCCCGGGATGTCCCTGTAGGTTGGCTCTGGCGCATACGCCTGCATGTTTTATGCTTTGTCTGAAGGAGAAAGCTTCCACAAGTGAGGGGAAAGCTTTCAGGTATGGGTCATGAGCTGGTGTATCAAAACTTAGATGAGAATCTATAAATCCAAACCAAAACCCCCAATACCTCATCATATTCCCCTCAAGCTTTCAGGAAAAAATCCAACCCACGTAACATAAACCAGACCTTGAATATTCTTTGGTATTTCAGTGGTTTTCTGCAAAGAGGAGGAAATCAACCAAGATTTGTCCAAACCCAGAATGAAGGCAAGCGGACACACTCTGATGTAGGTTGCTCAGGTTTCCCCTACGCTCTACATGCTTGGCACAGGCTCATTTTACTCCTGCTCCGTTTTAACAAGTGACAAATGCCATTTATAGGTTTGTTTCCCATCCAAAAGAAAACGAAATCAATTCTTCTCTCTCATAACCTTGTGGCATTTTCCAGTTCCAAAACCAAAACCCGCTGCAGACTGATTATCCTGATTTCTGGACCAACCCCTGAAACCATTTCAATTGTACCCAAAGCAGAAAAAACGAGACAATGCAATAAAAGAAAGGACCGCTGAACACTTGGACAGGCACACACCCTACACGCCTTTCCCCGCCCAGGCTTCCTTCGCACCGCCACCGCTGCAGAGAGCCCGCTTCAACCCAGGCAGTGGCTACAGGGGGTGCCCGGCCCTCGGGGTAACCCGTCCGGTCCGATTCCCCGCCGCCGCGCCCAGACACAAACTCCAGCGGCGGGAGCGATCGGCCCCGGCCGGAACCCGCTCGCCCTCGGCCATCGCGCTCCGCGGGACTCACCAGAGATCTCGGCCTGAGGCACGCCGCTGAGGCTGAAGCCCTTGGCCCCATACAGCTGCCGGACCTCGGCGCAGCTCCTAGCCTTGCCGCCGCTGTCACCGCGAGCCGGGGCGGAGGCGACACACAGCAGCCAAAATCCCCACGGGAAGAAACGCATCCTTCTCCGCTGGCCCCGCCACCTGCCGTGCGAAGGGCAAACCCAAGGTCCCGCAGCGGGGAGGCGGCCGGGGTCCCTCTGCGGCTGCGGTGCCGGGTCCGGGGCGCGGCCCCCTCCTTCCCTCCGTCCGTCCCTCCCCGGTTAACCCCGGCGGGACGGCGCGCAGCGGGGCTGGGGAGCCGCGGCTCTCGAGCGCTGCCGCGGCGAAGGCTCCGGCGAGTTCAATCCGGACGCCGCCGCTGCTTCGGCGGAGAGGGGCAGAGATCCAAGTTTGGCCGGGCCGGGCCGCTTTAGAGCCCCGGAGCGTGACCGTGGCAGAGGGGCTTTTGTTCTTAGCGCGGCTGCATCCCCGGGCAGTCCCGCCGCGATGCTGCCGGCTGCTGCGCGGCAGGGCCGGGCGGGGCGAGGCGAGGCGAGGCGCGGGGCGGGCCGCGGGGTTGCTCCCTCGGCTCGGCTCAGCTCGGGGCTGGGCTGGGCGGGTTGGTCCGTGCGTGCGGCGGCACCGCTCCACCTGCGTGCCGAGCCGGGCGGCGGGGGAGCTCCGGAGCGAGGCCGGGCTTCCCCCGCCGGACGTGGCATCACGCCGCCCCGCGCCAATCCCGCGCAGGGCGCAGCCCCCCGCCCCGCCCCGCGCCCCCGAGCCGCGCTCCCCTGCGGGGCTGCGCCGGCATGGCCCGGAGGAGGGTGGCTCAAGCCCGGGTCCCGGCCGCCCACTGCCAGACCCCGTCCGGGAAGGTTCGGACCGGCCGTGGAGCACCGGGAGATCGGGTACTCGGGCGGTCGCATGCCGTCCTTGGGGAAAAGGGGAGTTAAAGCCATTTTGGTCTGCGTCGTGGTCCAGGTGCTGCACCTGAAGACCCCGAGTGACATCAGATATAGTGGGGAAACGACCACATAGAAGACTTAAATTATTATACAGTGCTTAGCCAAAACGGTGAGTAGAAAACATCGTAGCTGGGAGCCTGGGAATTCCAGCAAGGTTCGAATGGGCGGAAGGGTTAAAACTGCCCCTTTTAGAAGCAGACCCGGGAAGAGAAGCAATTTTCAGCAACAGATTCTCAGCTTTGGAATCTAGGTCCTACACGAGCCTGACAGCTCCTGAACCTGGTGCTCTGCAGCTCTGCTACCTGTGTTTTAAACTGCTTCCCACAGAACAGAGGCATCTGTGCTCACCTCTGTCGAGGTAATGCCCATGTGTTCCCCTCACGCCCTCCCCCCAGCTCCCCCCCCAGTAAGCACCAAGGCTTCTGGCCAGAATCATAGCTTAAAGCTCATCCAGTTCCAACCCCTGCCATGGGCAGGGGCATCTTTCACTAGAGCAGGTTGTCCCAAGCCCCATCCAACCTGGCCTTGAGCACTGGCAGGGATGGGGAAGCCACAGTTTCTCTGGGCAACCAAGATCAAACACATCTAATGTGTTTCAGGACCAACAGAGGACACAGAGATCACTCCTCCAAATCTTCAGCTGAGAGAGAGCAGTTGTTTTCTATGGAAAAAAAAGAGAGGGAATGTGCCTGTGCTTCAGCTGAAGCACTTCCTGTGAGTTTACACCTTACCAGACACCAGACACCCCACACAGAAACACATCCATCCCCCCCCCCCCCCAAAAAAAAAACAAAAACCCCCCCAAATTA